>JASDQU010736783.1:129393-142573 GCA_032191745.1 Picea mariana | reverse complement strand
AGAGAAAACAGAGAGTTGGTTCTCTCAGCAAGTTGCAGCCTAAAAAAATGAGGTTGTAGCCTCATTATGATTTGGTGCTCATATGTATGATACTGTAAAGAATGTAACTATTACTTATCATATAAAGAAAAAGAGGTTTTCACCCTGCATGGGTTTCCTCAGGAAATATTTGTCTCTGTGTTTCTCATATATGTGAATGATGTTGAAAGTGCCATTGTTTATTTCCCTTCATTACTGTGATCATCATTTAGCATCTCTACAAAGAGTTTAAAAGAACCATAATTGTTTAAGCATGGTAACAACTGATTCACCCCCCCCTCTCAGTTGTCCAACAGTTTTCCCAATTTCTCCATGGATACCCAACAATTCATAAATTCATCCAATTGCAGTCCTGAATTTACCCATTCAGAGGATATAAATTAGGGATCTAACCCCCTTAACACACATCTCCATAATTGTAGGAAAATTCCCAAATGTTTCCTTGGAAAGTTTAACAAATAAATTGCAGACATCCTCTGATCTTTAAATATGCAATTGTATGCTTCAGTGTGCTACATATGGCCCATGCAGGCTCAGTGTTGAACCCATGGCTCTAATACCAAAATGTAAATTCTTCAACCTCCAAGATGAGCCATTCCACATAAAAAAAAAAATCTATGATACCATTTATTAACTACCATACCTTGCATATGCAACAAATATGCAGTTCTAACAACATAAATGCATGCATAAATATACACAAATATACCCTACCATAGTTAACATAATTAACCAGACATAAATCATTATAAATACACAAAAGAAACTTATCTTTTTAATTAAAATCACCGACTGAATACAGACCTCAGACATTCCTCCCAACTGTAGACTATGCTTTTCATACACTCTCAATAGCACACCACCCCCGAGATGGGACTATAAATCCACTAGGGAAAAGGATACCTATGATAAAATAAGGTATAATAAACATAAAAATAAAGGACAAGCATAGATTCAAATTGAAAAAATAGTTCCCAACATAGAGCCTTTCATTCCCCACATCTTGTCCCTCCCCAGGAAGTGTACCCCTTCTCTACTCAACAGTCCTCTAGCTATCCCACTTCTCTTCTAGAGATTTATCAATAAGCCATACAAGAAGTCTCCGAGCTCTGTGGAATTTGGGACACAAGGATTCTCAAGGAGTTACAACACCCACTAGGCCAGCACACAGGGAAACCTATTCCCAACAATTATCTCACCCAAAGAGAATGCTCCACATGCATGAAAACCTGCTTCTTTAGTCCAAACCACCAAGTATTTACTAGGTAATAGTCAACTTCAGATCTCCCACTCTTTCCGGGAAATGGTATTAATGATACAATGAAATGAATGAGTAAATGATGAGAATTACACTAATTCCCCACATTATATATGCATGTGCCCCTTTTCACACTAGTCATTCTAGGAACTACCTTTGACTCTAGTTGGTGATTCATTTCCCCCACTTAGGAACTATTGGAGGTGGAAAATTTCCCTCCCACAACAGGGGATAACTACCCGATTACAAGCCCCAATTAAACTCATTTTCATTTGGGATGGTAGTTTCCAACCAATATTTGGGCTCGGTTTTCCACTCAAGATATTTTATCATGGAAAAGAGACTTGATAATTTAAGCTCTTATCTAACTTAACCTAATTTTACAAAAAATAAAACTGATCTACTAATCCTATCTCAATTGAGAGAAAACACTAATTAAAGTGTAGATAAGAATGATAGATTCCTATGAATTAGAAATTATTCATCATATCAAGAATTATAAATCAAAATAATCATCTTTGCTAAGAACAGATCACAAAAACTATATCTAGACCATACCTTTAGTCAAAGAAAAGTTTTAATATCTGAAAAATAGAGAGATGAGAAACAATAGTCTCATAGGTCATGTTAGTGTTGTCATTTTTATTTTTAGTTAGAGTCAGTCTTAGTCAAGTTATGGTCTGTGCGTCAAAGCAAGTGAGGTCAAGTATCGAACAACAAAGGCGTCGAAGTCAGCAAGTCATCGGTTGGCCCTTGGAGTCGGGAAGGGATGTCAGAGTCAAAACATGTGTAAATAGTATGAGTCTATTCCCAAAGAGTTGGGTCCTGTCAGAAAGGAAGTTTTTACATGCCTCGGGTCGAAGAAAGTTGTTTAATAGAAGTTGCATCGGCAAGTGCAGTGACCATCATCAACTCATTATGAAGCCTGGAAGAATGAAAAATTATGGCGCTCGTATTACGTATGCCCTGCAGACCTTATCAGTTGCACTTTACATGACCCGAGGTGTACTTGTCATGTGGATGTGCTACGGAAAATCTTCAGTTCGCTTCGAAACATCTAGTCACCATGAATTCAATGTTCCCTGGCAAGATTCTACCTCCCGCCCTCTTTGTTACAAATTTCGGATGTTCTGCATGCATTCTATTCACTATTCAAGCTTATGCACTATTTTTAGATCTTTTCGCAAGCCCATGTTGATCAAGATTACTGTCTTGGGCCCATGCCAAATCCACAACGCATGGGACAAATACATGTTGCACCATGTCAACCTCCTAAAATATAAGGAAGGGTGTGCGAAGTGGTAGAAGCATTGGGCCCGAGCCCCAAAACTTGACGTTGATCAATGAAGATCTGGAGGTCAGAGTGTCCTTTGAACAGTTCGGGCGCATGGCCTTTTGCAGGAAAATTCAAGGGTTCAATATGAGGCTAGCTGATCTTTTCGCACACAGTTTCAATGGATTATGCACAGTGATCTTGGGTGTCACTTTACAGGTAATTGAGGAAACTTTGTCGACCACAAAAAAGATCCCTCTGTGTGGAGAAAGGTGGTTTAAAGGCATGCCCTTGGACGCATGGTGCTATGAAGAATTCATCAAGTGATATTGTTTAGGTGGGAAAGTCAAAACATGCGTTCCGAGTAGATATTTGAAGGAACCTTTTCGAAAACTACTTGGAGTAATTAAGAAATATTTCACATGTGAAGGGAGGTTCGAGAGAGTATATTCACATCACATTAGATTGTCGATGCACTTCACAGGAAGGATACCATTAAATCTACCCTTTTTATTACACTAGAGCCTCCAAGAGATGGCGGAAACTGCTCAGGCTGAAGCGAATCAATAAAAAATGAAACTCTCTCATGTCTCACTAATTAAATTTATAGTAGTTGAGGAATTAATATGATTGGGAAGCAATTGGGATTTGTTCTTTCTCATAGCGGTCATCCCCATGGATCCAAAAGGATATTTTCCGCTACCCGTAGAAAGGGTAATATCACATTGCATTAAGGATGGAGTGGGAGAGATTGTGTAGGAAGGAAATATGTTGGAAGCCATGTCCCCCCAAGAACAAATACCTCGGAGAAGGGGCAGGCCAAGGAAGAACAAGGAAGCTAGGGAAACTCGAGTCCTAAGTAAACCATGCACAAATTCGATTTCCAAAGAATTACTTATGCGTGTCATTCAGCTAGAACCTATCAAAGGTATGAGTTGAGAAGTATGGATCAGAACGAGGATGATAGATGCCAAAGGCACAAATGTTCAAGATCTATCTCAATAGCTGAAGAAAGCACAGATCAGTATCACCAAGCTTTACCAGGAAAACAAAGAAATAAGACAATAGTTAGCAGCGAAGACCCTTCAAGTGTCAGCATCACAAGGCCATGAACGAAATGTGACATGGATCAAGAGATAGCTCAAGGAAGCACATGATACAATCATACAGCTGCGTGAAACACGGAGGATGTTGGAAGAAAGGAATGTGAAACACTTCAGAGAATGTTAAGCGACTAGGGATAAATTCCACGCAGATCTTGCCAGTGCATAGAAGAAACATGATTAACTAAGTTCATTATTGTATTCTCAAACGTGGCATGGATTCTGACAATTTTGTAGAAGGTGTCACCCTTAGAAGGTTTTTTAATTTTGGTAATGACATCGAAAGGCATCAGTCACTCGCCACATACCTACCCCAGCAAATGAGCACACAACATAAATCAAGGCCATTACAGTGGATGGTGGGAGTCTAACAGAGCACTTGATCGTTTAGATACCCTGTCAAAGGGAGGCATCGACACATCACTCTCCCCATGACGAGACCTTGTTGATAACCAAACCCCCGTGGCAAAGACAAGCAGTTATGATGTGACTGAATACAATTGGTTTCTATTTCTGGAAAGGTGTCATACGAAAGGTCATTTAACATAGATAGTATCTAGAGAGAAGGGAAGCCCAAATGATGCCCTTGCCTATATATTTTATCCTTTCAATGTAAGACAGGTTGGTTGGAAAAACTAGTGTAGATAGTGACTACCGAATGTAGTTTTGAGCTCGATCGAAATTTAATGTAAAAGTCCTGAAGCTTTGATGAAAAGATTCTAATTATAGAACTTGGATGTATTGTTTCCTTTCTTTGCGTATGTACTTCATGTAATCTTTATTCATATCTATTTCTATCTGAATCAGAATGTAATTTTGAACCTAGGATTTGCTTCGCAATGCCCTAGATTCGCGCCATTTATACAAACTGTGTTTCCTCTAAGCTAACTTTGAATTCAACCTCAGCGGTGCTCCAAGTTGCTTTATGTGTTTTTCCCCTCACCACACACAATGATTTTAAATTGAAGATTGTTTCTTACTTAGAATTTATGCACTCAAGTTCAGTCACCAAGTCATTTGTTTCTATCCCATAGCCCGAGGTCTTACTATATTTCTCCAATAGAACTAGAAATTTTTATTTAAAGGTGTTAAATCTAGCCGACATCTTAAAGCCATATCCTGTAACAAGACAAAGTCTCCCGAGAGAGCCCTCTCCAGTTCCGAAAGGCTAGTTTTTGTATCTCAAAGTTTGTTTGTAGGTTTCCTCTGTCATTTGTTTCTCAGCCGAACGAAGTTTACAGAGAGCTAACATTCTGGCGTCACTATCGAGGATGGAATTGAATAAATTTTCCCTGGGAGAATGACTAAATTTATAGTTTCACCCCTGAGGGTAACAGAGGGACAAACATCTATATTGGCTGAAACCTTTAACCTGGCGATTCCAGTCAAAAAGACTAATAGCACAAAGTAGTGTGATTCAATAACCCTGGCTCTGAAAACAATCTATACCAGAGAAAATCTTGACCCAAACCCTATAGAGCCAATGTGTGATCCCGAGAAACTTCTACACAGGACTAGGGAGTAAGCATCAGACCCATTCTATTTCTTGGACATAAGCCTATCCTTACCCAAAGAAAGCGTGCAAAACATTGACGACCTTGAGTTTGATGCCCTTTTTTAGTAAACCTTGTTCAGGTCTAAGTCAAAAACCAATTTGGACGATATAGTCTTCAACCAGAAGAGGTTTCAAGACTTGATACCTAATAACATCCCCCAAATACCTAAAACTCCTAGATCCATGGCCACTAGATTCACCCCCCTCATTCTGCCATCCCAACTGCATGATTTTCCCCAGAATTACAGCCAGAGGATCTAGCTCTACGATGTTGAAGGGAACGTTTCAGCCAAAAGCCATATGGATTGGTTCAATGATTTCGTTGGCCTAGAGGGGGTGGATTATGCAGATGAAAAATGAGGTTGTTCGCATAGAGTCTTTCAGGGGAGGTGAGGAAATGGTTCAAATCGATCCCGGTAGAAAGCATTTAATACTTCACCGCGTTCAAAAAATCTGTCACTACTAGATGAGGAGATAATAAGAACCCCTTGTAGTTGTTGACGTAATACAATAATATGAAGAGGGTGCCTAAGGAGATGGTGCAAGAATTCTTAGCCCATTTCATGAGGGTTTATAACTCAATTTCCACAGAAGTCCAGCCACCCCCTAGGGTTGCACATCTGCGATATGCCAATTCCTTTGACAACGATTTCACCTTGCTATTGAGAGAAAGAAGATCAACAAATCTAGATGCCATGATGAGCAACGCAATCAAAGTCGAGGTAAATCTGATGGCATCGGGGAAGATCAAACAAAGATTCAACAGAGGTGATAAGAAACCATAAGGGGATGCACAACCATCGACATATCGGTCCACGAACGACAAATTCAACTTGATGATGAAGACGATGGAGAAATTAATGGAAATAATTCCCATGGGAAACAGACCTATTTCCCAAGAACAACATGACCCCCATCCCAGAAATCATAACCTCAGAAGGCATTAGGTCCCTCAGATCAGACAGAGGGAGCAGAGAGACCAGGGCAACCAACAAACAAGGCCTATTTTCCAAAATAATTACGCAGACGAGGATTTTGATCAGATGTTCCAAGACCAAATGCATTGTTGCGATGACAAGGACATGATCGTGTTTTTTATGAAGGGAGAACATGATCAATACATGAGAAAAAATGACGATATTATGATCGAAATGGACGACACACTCTCCTGAGAAATGAAAGAATTCAGAAAGGGTTATCATAATTCCATCATGCAATTTCAGAAACAATACAACCTTAGGAGCAAGAAGTAACCTACCGAAACTCAGTAGATAAATCCCATAAGGAAACCTTTGGTGGATACGCCTTCCCCAAGCCACCTGAAGCTAGACAACCCAACCAAAGATGAAACTGAAAAGGTAAAGTCAAAGGAGGAGGCTCCGAAGAAAGCGCCAGAGACAAGACGAGAAACACATGGAAAATAGGTGGAAAAGGGATCTCCCCCCTTTAACGTTGAGAATGAAAAGGCCAATAACTATCCTATTCAATGAACTTATCAAAAAGGGTGAGTATCAGGAGAAGATTATTAAAATGCTAAAAATGGGAGAAACCCTTGACACTTTGAATGTCCAAGACAATCACCCTGCTATATTATTTGGTCTGCGTGTAGAGGAGACAAGTGATACTAAGGATATTCCCCCATTCTATGTCAGTCTCAAAGTCCATGAAATGACCCTGCATAACGCCATGTTGGATTTAGGCACGTCGCACAACCTCATGCCAAAGGTGATCATGGACAAGCTGGGTTTGGACATCACCGGGCCCTATAAGGACCTTTTTTCTTTCGATTCGAGGAAATTCAAATGTTTGGGTCTCATCAAAGACTTGGTCATGTCATTGGCCCAAATTCCTTCAAAGAACATGGTTATGGATGTGTTCATGGCCGATATACCCCCTAAGTTTGACATGATGTTATCCAGGTCATGGGCTACGAAATTAAACGGAACTCTGAAAATGGACACATCGTACACTACCATTCCTGTCTTTGGCCATGAGAGACTATTATACACAGAAGTAATACTAATGTAGATGGTAAGTAATAATACACAATTGAATAACCATCCTATATACTTTATTGACACTGAGGTCGGCTCGTCCATATTCTACAATGACCTGAGCTTTGAAGAGGAAGATCCGACAACCATCATGACCATCGATGATAAAGCCGCACGACGAGCAATAGAGTGTGTCAACCCAAGGAACCTCATGGAGGATGAGATATGAAACATGATTTTTGACGATGCTGTCAGCAAATAAGGGGTAGGGGGCGGTGTATGGATAAGTCCTCCCAAGGTAGACTTTCGACTGTACAAATAACATGGCTCAGGATGAGTATGAGGCACTGATTTTGGGCCTGAAGATTTTGAAATAATTAGGTGCAAAGAGGATAGCACTGCATGGGGACTTTGAGTTGGTTATAAACCAAGTGAAGGGAATATATCAATCCAAACAACCTAGGCTGAGAGCATACATGAACTTAGTGTTGGACCTCCTCGAAGAATTCTCAAAGTATAATCTATCATCTATCCCGAGGGGGAAAAATTAGATCGCTGATGCATTTCCACCTCGGCCTCAATTTTTAAAATTCCCATCTTTCCCAACAGAAAATAAGAGATCGAATTCAAACACAGGCCAACAATGCCTGATAATATCAAATATTGGCAGGTGTTTGAGGATGACAAATAGGTGGAGAGATTTCTCCAAATGAGCAACGAGTTCTCTAAGATAAACATTGATTACGAGTGTTGTTGTTATGAAGATGAGAGTGCAGTAATGACAACCCTTTCCAGAACCAGATAGATGGAAGGGACATAGTACAACTGAGAAATAATATCATCCCAAAGGGGTTAGTTCCATTGGAAAAGTTGTTTGACGAAAGCGACTGGCTAGAAATTCCAATATCACTGCAAATGATGAGGATGTCTAAGATTGCAACATCGGGACTCAGGAGAACCCGAAAATAATCAAATTTTCAAAAATGCTCAGTCCTTAGGTCAAGCAAGACTACATCAAGCTCATGAAATATTTCCCCGATGTTTTCACTTGGAGTTGCGACGACCTAAAGGTTTATGACACTAAAGTAATTCAGCACGTCATTCCTCTCAAAGAAGACCAGAGGTCTTTCAAACAAAATCTAAGACAAATAAATCCCCTACTTCTCCCGCTAATCAAAAAAGAGGTAAAGAAACTCTTTGAAGCTAAAATTATCGTTTCTTTGAGGTTTTTGAAATGGGTTGCCAACCTGGTGCCTGTAAGGAAAAGGAGCGGCGAAATAAGATTGTATGTGGATTTTCAAAACTTGAACAAAGTGTCCCTCAAGGACCACTACCCGCTCCCTAAAATGGACTATATTATGCAAAAGGTAGTGGGGTTCCAGAAGATGTCCATGATGGACATTTTTTTGGGTTATAATCAGATCATGATCCACCCAAATGATAGGGAAAAGACGACTTTTATGACACCATGGGGGATGTTCATGTATGATAAGAATCCTTTTGGCCTGATGAACACCGGATCTACCTTCCAGAGGGAAATGGACATATAATTTATTGACGAGAAGGACAAGTTTATCATGATATAACTGGATGACATCACAGTGTACTCAAATTTCGACGAACAACACCTCGCGCATTTGAAGAAGGTTTTCCAGAATTGCAGCAGATTCGATATATCGTTGAACTCGAAAAGGTCACATTTTGGGATGCAAGAGGGGAATATGTTGGGGCACATCATCTCAATGGGGGGTATTAATATGGACCCCCAGTAGAGTTGAAGGAATCCTAAAAATTGACATTCCACAATAAGAAGGAGGTGCAATCCTTCCTGGGAAAGGTAAATTTCTTGAGAAGATTCATCTCGAACCTGGCAAAAATTATAAAACATATCACCTGTATTCTCAAAAAGGGGAACAAGATCAAGTGGAACTTGGAATCTAGGAAATCATTTGAAGATATCAAGGTAGCACTGACTAAATCTCTTGTGCTGGCCAGCCCAGACTTCATGAAAGAATTCATCTTGTTTTCATTTGCCTTAGAGCATACAATTGTCGGTGTGCTGTTATAGAAAGACAATCAGAACTTTGAGAAGCCTATAGCCTATTTCAATAGGATGCTAAGGGATTCTCCACTAAGGTATGACATTATGGAGAAACAAGCATATGCCTTAGTAAAATTCCTAAAGGAGTTCATAACATACATATTACACTCCCACGATATTGCTTATGTGCCCAGCAACTCAATCAAGGATATCTTGACTCAGCCTGACCCTAAGGGAAGAAGAGGTAAGTGGATATCAGCCATGCTGAAATACAACCTCTAAATCAAGAACACAAAGTTGATTAAGTGTCAAGGCCTTGCAAAGCTGATAGTACAGTTGAACTATGAGATTTTGGGGATCAACTTCATCGTTGATCTGTCAGAGAATCCTCAGGAAGAAACAACTTCACAGGTGTCTCAAAATTTCATCGATTCACTGTGGTATACAGACATCATCTATGTGTTGAGGAATCTGCAAGACCCTCTGGGTTTAAGTAATACCAAGGCCAGATTATTAAAACTCAAAGCTGTTAAGTTTTGCATCTTGGATAACTCACTGTACTGGAAAGATCCCAGAGGGATATTGCTGAGTTGTTTGTTGAAAAATGATGTGAAACGATCTATCAGGGAATTCCACAAAGGTGACTATAGAGGACACCACTACTAGAAAACCATTGTGCATAAAATCCTAAGAGTAGTCTACTATTGGCCTAGAATCTTCGTAGACCTATACAAAGAAGTTTCTAGTTTCCATAAGTGTCATATTTTCGATGGAAGGATAAAGCTACAGCCCCTGTCGTTGAAACCGATCTCGGTCAAAGAGACTGTCATGCAATGGGGCTTGGAATTTATAGCGAATATCAATATTCCATCCTCGATGCAACACAGATGGATACTCATGGCCACAAATTACTTCATGAAATGGATAGAAGAAATTCCAACAAAGCAGGCTACTGACGCAGTCATCATTCAATTCCTGGAGACAAACATCTTGTCGAGATTTGGATACCCTATCAAGATCCTAACAGATAACGTGGCTGCATTCAAGTCCAAGAAGATGGAAAATTTTTGTCAGGATTACAACATAACCATGGGACATTCAACAACATATTACCCACAGGGAAATGGGTTAGCAGAATTGTCAAATAAAAGCTTGACTAGGATCATCAAAAGACTCCTGCAAGACAATAAGAAATCCTGGCATAAAAAACTCATTTACGCGCTATGGGAAAATAGAGTCACTACTAAGAAGTCCATATTGACGTCACTATTTCAGATTGTATATGGTGCATATGCAGTTTTCCCCACCTCACTGGGGTTTCCCATAAGAAATTTGTTGCAAGAACAGGAAGTCAAGCCCGATGAAACACAGAGAAGGATAAATCATTTTATCCATACACAGTAGATGAGGGAGCAGGTGTACAATCGATCACAACTCTACTAGGAAAGGATAAAGAAAACCTTTGATAAACAATCTAAGCAGAAGGAATTTCATATGGGGGACTTGGTGCTGAAGTGGGACGCGAGGAACAAAGATAAAGGAAAGAAAGGAAAGTTCGATCATGTCTGGACGGGTCCATTCAAAATCAGTGCATATCATGGGAACAACGCTTATTTATAGAATATCTTAATGGATAATGCGTTGGTTGGGGTCCTGTAAACGGTAGGTTACTCAAACACTATATGGTACAATAAAGTTCATTTAATTCACATGTCATTGTAAATAGTCATTTTATTTTTGTTTCCAGTCAGTGTGTTGGCAGAAAATTGAAGACTGAAGTGAAGGCCCTGAGTTTATGCTGTGTCTATTTGAAACTATTTCAATAAGTTTTAGGTTGCATTTGTTTTCCGTTGTTTCAATGTCTGAAATTTGAATAAGGCTCAATGGTCAGGCACCTGATCTGTTGTTCTTTGCTACCTCGCTGGGAGGATAGGATCCCCATTGGAGCCAGTTTTTAGCGCTAACATTTTTCTTTTTAGTTAGAGTCGGTCTTAGTCAAGTTATGGTATGTGTATCAAATCATGTGAAGTTAGGTACCAAACAACAAAGGGGTCGCAGTCAGCAAGTGGTAGGTTGGCCCTTGGAGTCGGGAAGGGATGTCAAATTCAAAACATGTGTAAATAGTATGATTCTGTTCTCAAAGAGTCAGGTCCTATCAGAAAGGAATTTTTTACGTGCCTCGAGCCGAGGCAAGTTGTTTAATAGAAGTCTCTTCGACAAGTGCAATGACCATCATCAACTCATTATGAAGGCTAGAAGAATGAAAAATCGGGGTGATTGTATTATGTATGCCCTGAAGCCTTTATCAGTTGTACTTTACACGCCCCAAAGTGTACTTATCACATGGATTTTCTGCAAAAAATATTCATTTCACTTCAAAACATCTTGTTGCCATGAATTCAGTGTTCTCTGGCACAATTCTACCTCCCGCTCGCTCTTTTATAAATTATGCATGTTTTGCATGCATTTTATTCACTAGTCAAGCTTATGAATTGTTTGTAGTTCTTCTTGCAAGCCCAGGTTGATCAATATTACTTCCTTCGGCACCATGGAAACCTCCCAAAACATAAGGAAGGGAACGTGAAGTGGAAAAAGCACTGGGCCTAAGCCCCCAAACTTGATGTTGATCAATGAAGATCTGGAGGTCAGAGCATCCTTTGAACAATTCAGGTGCATGGTATTTTGTAGGAAAATTCAAGGGTTCAATATGAGTCTAGCTGAGTAGTTCACACTCAGTTTTGACAGATTACGCACGGTGATCTCGGGTGTCACTTTCTAGGTAACTGAGGAAACTTTGTCAACCACAACAGAGATCCCTCTTCACAGAGAAAGGTGGTTTAAAGGCATGCCCTTGGATGCGCAGTGCTATGCAGACTTCATCAAGCGATATTTTTTATGTGGGAAAGTCGAGATAGGCATTCCAAGTAGATATTTCTAAGAACCTTTTCAGAAACTACTTGGAGTAATTAGGAAATATTTTACCTATGAATGGAGGTTCGACATAGTACATTCACATCACATTAGATTGTTGATGCACTTCAGAGGAAGGAGACCGTTAAATCTACCCTTTTTCTTACACTAGAGCCTTTGAGATATGGCGGACAACACCCAAGATGAAGCGGATCAATCGAAAAGGAAACTCTCTCATGTCTCGTTGATTAAATTTATGGTATTTAAGGAATTAAGAAGGTTGGGAATCGACTCGGATTCACTCTTTCTCACAACAGGCATCACCAAGGATCCAAAAGGATATTTCCCTCTACCCGCAGAAAGGGTAATATCACACCGTGTGGAGGCTAGAGTGGGAGAGGCTGCGCAGGAAGAAAATACATTGGAATCCTTGTCCCCCAAACAAAAAATGCCCCAGAGAAAGGGTAAGCCAAGGAAGAACAAGGAAGCTGGGGAGACCCGAGTCCCAAGAGAACCGCGTGCAAATTCGGGTGCCGAAGAATTACTTATGTGGGCCATTCGGCTGGAACCTGTCAAAGGTATGAGTCAACAAAGCTAGAGCAGAACGAGGAGGATAGATGTTGAAGGCATAGATGTTCGAGATCCATCTCAGAATCTTAAGTGAGTGCAACTTGCTATCACTGAGCTTTAACAGAAAAATAGAGAACTAAGGCAACCGTTAGCAGTGAAGACCCTTAAAGTGTCAGCATCACAAGGTCGTGAAGGAAATGTGACACGGCTCAAAAAACAACTCAAGGAAGCACAAGATACAATTGTTGATACTGAGAGGGGGGTGAATCAATATCAAGTACAATTTATAAACTTTTTCAACTTATACTTAAACCATTCAATTACATCCAATGAGCAATGAACAATAGTATAAGAGTTACACCAATACACCATGCACAATATATGAGAAATAATCAATAGTTATTGTTCAAGGGAAGTAATGACTTTCAAAGGTAGTT
>JASDQU010736783.1:94397-129343 GCA_032191745.1 Picea mariana | reverse complement strand
AGGTTTGACCTATCCATACTTGCCCCTTCCTTCCACCCAAGAATATATGAGAAATAATAAAACTTTACATTAAATCATCACCATCAACCAACCATCACATAGAACCTGATAATGCTTCTTGAGACTTCTTCAACTTCTGAAATTATTCAATTATTGGAATACTATGATCCTATAGATAATATTACTAAATGTATTCTCCGAAACTCCACCAAGTTTCACTCCTTGAATCCTCCCCAAAAAGAAGTTATAGAGAGAATGGTAGACCTTATTCAATTCTGGTTTATTCAGGAGAGCGAACTTGTACAACATGCCGCGCGCTCAATATTTAACATCAGATTCTGAAAATTGCACACAAGAAACTAAAGCCCGTAATATTTCCAATGAAACTAGTCTCACTTCATTTGTATTCTCTATGAAGAAGTTATGACTGTTTTACCTAGAACATCTGTTTATTGACTAGCTTCAGGACTAGTCAAAAACCCTATCTTCCACAGAGTGTATCTCCACAATTATAGCGAATAAAGAGATGAATTATTTATCACAGGTAATTTGATATGTCTTCTCAATACCATATCAATTTCACCATCTGAACCATTCTAGAAAAAACATTATAGCGAAAATGGTAAGATGACCTGTAAATAACATACCTTAGAACACATCACCAAAAGACTTCATCCTCCCTTGAAATCTGACCTTCTTTACTTCTGATTTCCATTCAAATTCGACTTGTGTGTATAATGAATGTATAATAATATGTATTTATACCATTTTTTTCACTTCCTTTTAACATTAGGGCCGACCTGACACTTTCTTATTTGTAATTCTTTTCTTTAATTATCTTCAGGGTCGACTTGTACTTCCTTCTTCAATTCACTTTTTCATCTTCAAAAATTCATTTCTCCTCAACCATGAGGATACACGTGACATTCCACCTACCAACAGAAACAACATGATGTATACTATCCATCCATGGGTGTTGTGTTTGCATGTGAATTTTCCTTCATTTCCAAATACCTTCATCAATCTTGCGGTCCAAAACCAATGACTAGGGTTGAGATCAAAGACAACAACCAATCTTCCAACAATATCCCCCTTTTCCATTGATGGAAACACTCATGCTCTCCCTGTCGTCATGATCCCATTTTCTCTCCCCCTTTGACATAAATGGAAAAGGGTAGGGCAGCTCCCCCTGAGTTCAATGGCATAAGTTGACCTTCTTCTTTGGGGCTATGCCCCTTGAACATGTGGCACTCAATAATACTTCATCCTTATTTTTCGTATTTGGGACTTTTTCTTCCTTGGAATCCTTTTGTGTGGCTTCTGTCTTCTATCTCTTCTACATGTCTAGGATGTATATGTTGTTCGATCTTCTTGTTGCAGTTGCAACCAATGCTCTTGAGTTATTTTCTCTGATTTTACATTTTCGGGATTCAAATGTAAGAGTGTATCCTTGATCACACATTTTACTAACACTGAGTAGATTATGCTTCAAGTGTTCAACCAATAGGACATTGTTTTCTTTTACATTTTTTCGTCCAAGCTCTACTACAACTTCTCCAAGTATTTTGGCAAATGATTCATCTCCAAATGCAACATTTCCACCCTTTCTCTTCAAGCTGATGAATTTGTCTTGATCCCCGATCATGTGTGAAGAACATCCATTGTCTATGTACCATTCATCTTCTTCTTTACATTCTTCAGTGGTCAATGCTATTTGACAATATTCATTGTTTGGACTCTCTTTCCTTCTCCATACTGTGGTTGGCATAGGGACATTTTCATTTATATATCTGCAATCTCGTTCTTTGTGACCAAGATAATTACATTTGTAGCATGCAATATTTTTGTCCATCAATGGGGAAATTGAATTATAACTTTTGTTGACAAATCCGCGATTATTTCCATATCTTATATTTACACCATTCATGTTTCTTGCGTATTTGTTCCTTTCATTGATTATGCAATTAATTTCCTTATGTCCAAAATTTTTTCAAGTATAACAATGACCAAGAAAGAAATTTTGATACCTTGGAGTAAGTGACCTTCTATGTGATGTAGTCCATATGGGTTCATGATCTACTTTTCTGTAGTTTCCTTCATACTAATTGAATCTTCTTTGATTCCTGAAGGTAGGAGGTATTCTTGGATCTTCATCTCTTTTGTAATCATTCCTTCTTTTTGGTATCCTATTCCACTTCTCATCAACTGTCTGTGTAGATCTTTCTTCAACCTTCCTGTTGGTATTTGCATCCTCTTTGTATGAAGTTTCACCGATGCATCCAAGATGTGTTAAGTCTTTTGGCACTTGAGAGTTTCTTAAGCTCTTCCTCAATGAGAAAACTTCTTGTTCAAGTTGCTCACAATCTTTTTCTTTCTTCATCATTTGGACATTCCTTACTTCTCCTATTCTTATTTCTTCTTCGAGTAGAATTTTAAAGGAAATGGTTTCTTCTCTTAGTTTCTCAAATTCTTCTAATTGTTTCTTCAAGCTTACCATTGTCTTTTCACAACTACCTAATTCAATTCTTAGTTTTCTATGCATGTCTTTGAGCTTGCTATTTTCAATCTCAACATGCTTCAATTTTTTAAGATTCTCATCTTCTCATTGAATAATTTCTTCTTCATGATTTTCTTCTTCTCCATTGGAATTTTCTTCTTTAGTGTCATCTCTGCAATCCTTGGATGAGGACATTCAAATTCAATGTGTCCTACTACTTCACAATTAAAGCAAAAGAACTGACCTCTATTTGATTCTTTTAAATTTGAGATGTTGTAATTTGCTTTAACTTCCTCTTCCCTTGCATAAAGGTATTGTAGCTTGTCCCAAATATATTTTGATGATGTGCATGATCCCACCTTATATTTCACTTAATCTGTCAATCCATCTAGGATGGTATCTATTGCCAATTTGTTGTTCCTTTTTGCTTCCTTCTGAGCTGCAATCTTTGGTTTCTTCAAAGCATTGTATCCTGAAGCAACTAAGAACCAAACATCTACCCCAAGAGATTTCAAGTAAGTTTCCATTATATTACTCCAGTATTCAAAATTGCTTCCATCAAATGGTGGAATCCCATTTGGAATGTTGTCTTCCATTTCTTCTTAGGATCTTCCTTCCAGTGGTTAAATTGTATTGAAGGTAACCCACTCTGATACCAATTGTTGATACTGAGAGGGGGGTGAATCAGTGTCAAGTACAATTTAGAAACAAATTCAACTTATACTTAAACCATTAAATTATATCCAATGAGAAATGAACAATAGTATAAGAGTTACACCAATACACCATGCACAATATATGAGAAATGATCAATAGGTATTGTTCAAGGGAAGTAATGAATTCCAACGGTAGCTACAACTTCCAAATATAAAGGGAGGAATAAAACTCCATGAGGTATATACAATCCTCCAATATCAAGATATGGTTTACCTCTCCATCCTTTCCCCTTCCTTCCACCCAAGAATATATGAGAGATAATAAAACTTTACATTAAATCATCACCATGAACCAACCATCACATAGAACCTGATAATGCTTCCTGAGACTTCTTCAACTTCTACAATTATTCAATTCTTGGAATACTCTGATCCTATAGATAATATTACTCAATGTATTCTTTGAAACTCCTCCAATTTTCACTCCTTGAATCCTCCCCCAAAAAAAGTTATAGAGAGAATGGTAGACCTTATTCAATTCTAGTTTATTCAGGAGAGTGAACTTGTACAGAATGCCCCGCGCTAAATAGTTAACCTTTGATTTTGAAATTATCACAAAAGAAACTACATCCCATACTCTTTCCATTGAAATTTGTCTCACTTCATTTGGATTCTCTATGAATAAGTTATGACATTTTTACCCGGAACACTTGTTTATTGACTAGCTTCAGGACTAGTCAAAAACCCTATCTTCCACAGAGCGTATCTCCAAAATTATAGTGAATAAAGAGATGAATTTTTTACCACAAGTAGCTTGATATGTATTATCAATACCATATCAATTTCACCATCTGAACCATTCTCTAAAAAACTTTATAGAGAAAATGGTAAGATGACCTATAAATAACATACCTTAGAACACATCACCAAAAGACTTCATCCTCCCTTGAAATTCAGCCTTCTTTACTTCTGATTTCCACTGAAATTAGACTTGTGTGTATAATGAGTGTATAATGAGATGTATTTATACAATTTATGTCACTTCCTTTTAACATTAGGGCCGACCTGACCCTTTCTTATTTTGTAATTATTTTCTTTAATTATCTTCAGGGTCGACCTGTACTTCCTTCTTCAATTCACTTTGTCATGTTCAAAAATTCATTTCTCCTTAACCATGAGAATCCATGTGATGTGCCACCTACCAACAGAAAAAAAATTTATGTATACTATCCATCTATGTGTGTTGTGTTTTCATGTGCATTGTCCTTCATGTCTAAACACCTTCATCAATCTTGCGGTCCAAAACCAATGACTGGGGTTGACATCAATGACAATAACCAATATTCCAACAACAATTGTACAACTGCGCGAAACACAGAGGATGTTGGAAGACAGGAATGCGAAGAAATTAAGAGAATGTGAAGTGTCCGAGGAGAAATTTTGCACAGATCTTGCGAGCATGCTAAAGAAACATGATTAACTGAGTTCATTCTTGTATTCTCAAACATGGCGTTGATTTTGATAGTTTTGAAGAAGGCGTCACCCTTAGACAGTTTTGTCATTTTGGTAATAAAAACGATAGATATCATTCACTTTCCATGTATGCACCCCAACAAATGAGCATGCGAAAGAAATCAAGGTTGTTACAGTGGATGTCAAGAGTCTGATAGATCACTTGATCGTTCAGATACCCTGTCAAAGGCAGGCATCAACACATCACTCTCCCCATGACAAGACCTTGTTGATAACTGAACCCCCGTCGAAAAGACAAGCAATTATGATGCAATTGAATACAGTTGGTTTCTATTTCTAGAAAGGCATCATACAAAAGGTCATTTAACAGAGAACATGTAGTTTCCTAAATTCTAGGGATAGTAGTTGGAGAGTAGGGAAGATAAAATGATGCCCTTGCCTATATAATTTTATCCTTTTAATGTAAGCTAGGTTGGTTGGAAAAACTAGTGTAGACAGTGACTATCGAATGTAGTTTTGAGCTCGATTGAAATTTAATGTAAAAGTCCTAAAACTTTGATGAAAAGATTCTAATTGTAGCGGTTGGATGTATTGTTTCTTTTCTTTTCATATTTACTTCTTGTATTATTTATTCATATATATTTATGTTTGAATCAGAACGTAATTTCGAATCTAGGATTCGCTGCACAATGCTCTAGATTCACGCAATTTAGACAAATTGTGGTTCCTCTAAGTTAACTTTGAATTCATCCTCAGCGGTGCTCCGAGTTGCTTCATGTGTTTTTCCCCTGTCCACTCAAAATGATTTTAAATTGAAGACTGTTGCTTACTTAGCCTTTATCCTCTCAAGTTTAGTCACCAAGTCATTTGTTTCTATCATTTTCTTAAATCGACTCCATATCCCAAGGTCTTAATCTCTTTCGCTAATAGAACCAGAAATTATTATTTAAAGGTGTTAAATCTAGCCGACAGCTTAAATCCATATCCTGTACCGAGACAAAGTCTCCTGAGAGAGCCCTCACAAGGTCCGAGAGAAGCCTCTGTCATTTGTTTCTCAACAAAATGAAGTTTAGAGAGAGATAATAGGTCAGTTCCACAGTATGTAAGAGATGATCATAACATATAGAAGTGTCTTTTCAGTTGACTAACATGAAACTAATATCAAGAAAAAGAAAGAAATGTAAATGACAAGACTCTTAGAAAGAATTCTTAAAGACTCATCATCTATTTGAGCACATGCATTAATTTTCACAAATCATAAAAATAATCCTTAATGGAAATGATGTTCTTTCACTTGATATCTAGTTAGTTGACATAATGCATAATCATGAAAGTAATTTTCATGAAATTTCAATGAAAGACCTAATCAATACTTATCATAAATGCAGTACCATATATTCTTCTTCACTCAATGCAACATGCCAACAAACCGAAGTATTCAAAGGATTATATTAGAACTAGATAATAATAGCAATTTCCAATATAATATTAAAAAAAACATAAGAGAAAACAGATATGTATGAAAATTTTGAATAAAAATACCAAATCCAGATTCAAAAACTGGTTCCCTTGTACAAAAAGAATCCAAAACAATGTATGGAAAGAGAAATTAGCCTTTCTGCTATCAAAAATTCCTCCTATGACTATAATTCAAAAAAAGAAAAATCTCACAAAAGTGTGAGTTCCCTTTCTCTTGGTCTAGCCTCTCCTCCTACTATTGAATTTTTTCTCTTTTATATACCATCAAAATCTAACCTTTTACCAAAAATCCTACATACCATATTTCTTCACATTTTGTGTTTCAATTTGATCTCATCTCCCTCTGATTTTACTTGTGCTATAGCCTTAATTAGGTGGTCTCCTAATTCATCAAACTCCACTTGGAAATCATATTGCGATCTCTTTTTCATATATCTATACATTCCTTGATCTATTGATCCTTTTCTTATCAGGATATATTATACCAATATTGGGATATAATCTTGTGATCTTTGGTGTGGCAGTCAACTAGGTATTTTTTGCAAGCACCATGTGTCAAATCCCTGGTGTTTGTGCTCCTCAGAAAATGTAATTCGATGATATTTCAACGAAAATGAGTGTTATCAAATTATATTTACCTTTTTCTATTTCACATGCTTCATTTCCTTTACCGACATGACCTGCACTTCAAAACCAAAATAAGAGAATTTTAAAAAGAAAGAATTGTTGTGTAAAAAGACAATCAAGAAGATATTTATTTCACTTAGCTAAATTGCCACTTTTTCTCCTTTGTAAAATGAGGGGTTATCTCCTCTATTAACTCATCCCAGTAATAGTATGATGCGTGGAATTATTTTCAACCAGTCACCAATTCATCGAGGATCTATTAGATAATAAAACTTTCAAAACAAAGGTAAGACCCATATTTCCTAGTAAATTATATTAAACACCATTATTATCTAACCTAACCTTATAATTAACATCCCTACCCGAGTACTGAGAGGCCATGCTTATTACTTTTGAACATAAAAAAAACACATGAATAATCCTAGTTCAGTGTAACCATTTAACCATCTCACCTAGAGATTGGGGGTAAACATAACATGATGTGCGAAAAAATCCTAGTCTAGTCTAACCAGTTCATCAGCTCACCAACAGATTAAGGGATTATTTAAAGGTTAATAATGAAAATAAAAACCCAATCGAGTCTCACCATATAATTGTTAGAATATAATCAATGTGCTCATTTTACCATAGACAATATCACTATTTTCACACAACCATAAGCCGAAGCCACCCTCCGAGCACCTTAACCTTGACAGAGGATCATTCCGAAAGCAAACCCTAGGCTAGATAGCCAAACAAAGGGTAGTGCATCTTCCTCCAAGGATAGCGTGCCAAAAAAGATCTAATCGGATAGTCCAAACCATAACCAAGATATAGTCCAAACCATAATGAAATCTGCTAGTTGTAACAGCTGCAACATCAGCTCTCCTCAAGACTTGCGCACAAAAATTCCCAACTATAGTGCGCATAAGTGTGCTCTGCAGTTCTAAGAATGATGGCCAGAATGAAGACTGGCATCCTGTATTTATACTAAATCAGGTAGACTGCCAGGGCTGACTTCTCATTTTGGGTACTAATTCTTTAGTATATAATATTTCTTCTAGCCGACTTCTTCTCTTGGAGACTAATAACCTAATACAAGTTATCCTCTTGAGTCAACTTGTATTCTAGGGTTATTAGCCAACTCATTAGGGTTTCTTCTTGCTTCCCAGAATATTCTATTCTCGTGAGGTTTACACGTGGAGGTAAATACCTCTCGCAACTACCATAATATCAACACTCCCTCCTAGCTAGGGAGGTATTACATGTAATGGTATTGAGCACAAACATAACATTCACTCGTTAGCATCAACATAGTCATATATACTATTTCATGATTAAATAATGAGCACCATCATCACTATCAGTGTCATCAACTACATCAGCTCTCGAAACCATACTCCATCTAAGTAATCAAACATGATGCTGGATAAGTCACTCACTCCATAGAGTAACACAAGAAGCATTCTTCTAATCTGGACATATGTCCTGGACCATCTTCCGTCTAGGAAGTCTCTGTCCATTAGTCATCCATCTGATAATCATTTCCAACACTGTTGATAGTCTTCAAGGCAATTGGAATAATATCATTCAATAGACAACAACTGTGTCTATCCATAGTAGTATACAACTACAATCCAGTGGTATACTACCACACCAAGTAGCACACAGATACTTGATCAGTGACATTAATCACAATCAGTGGACCACATCCACCATAGTAGCATGCATATACTGTCCAGAGACATACAGTTTCCATAAAAATCATCTGATATCAACCTGCATAGAAAACATTGTTATGATATAAACTAAATCATTTGGGCCATTCTTCCACTCACATCTGTGAGATCTGGAAGAGCATCTGCACTCAAAAGGTAAAAAATCAATGATGAGCAATCTGGACTATTCTTCTTAAGAAAGGAAGAATAATTGTGTCGATTTCTGAGCTTGGACCATTCCCCACCCTCGTCCATTCCTCCGACACTAAACAAAGTGTAGCCTAGAGAGATTGAGTCTTCCCTAAGGAATGTATGTCCCTGATTGTTGAACCTGTACCATTCCCCACCTTGGGCCATTCCTCCAGCACTAAACAAAGTGAAACCTGGAGAGAATGAATCTGCCCTAAAGAATGACTGACCGGACCATTTCCAAAGGAAATGTCTGTCGTGCATCAACCTCCAAAATGGACCATTATTCAAATCTTCTCACAACTGTGATCCTCAAAAGAATGTTTGTCCTGCAAGGCAGACCAGTCTTCTTGATTAACCATCAAGAAGAGAGACTATCCTAGACCATCCTCATGCTAACCACAATGGGAAATCGTTGTATATGGTACATCAACAATCCATCGAACCATTTTCATCATGAAAATGACCGTTTGATCTAGACCATTTTCCAAACTGGAAAATGCCTGTCCATCAGAAATCTCAAACCACTTTCCGAACTGGAAAGGAAATGCTCATCCTAGACCATTTTTTGAACTAAAAAATGACTTTCCATAAATCAATAACACATCAGTGCTCCCTCCCAACCTTGGAGTCATCTCTTCCTTTTTCAATAAGGAAGTTTTCTCCATGAGCTCCATCTTGAGTACGCAAACTCTTTCATCTTGGATAGAAGATTTACCAGAATGTCTGCTTATCTACTCATCTGTGGAGATATATATTTGAGAACAACTTTCTCCTTTCTGGACTTCATCATAGAGAATGTAATGCTTGATCTCAAAATGTACTTCGATCTTTCTGGATTCTTTGAAGGATTCATATATCTTTGATCAATAAAGTATATCATCATTGGATTCCTCTTTTTTTCCTGCTAGCTCATAACATCGTGGCAAGGGTCAAACTGAAACATATCCATGTGACACTTCTTCTGTCATCATGGGATCTTTGTCATGGATTGGTAATCCATCATCCTAATCTTCTGAGTAATCATCTTGTTATAATATCTCTATTATAGAAATTCTTCACCATGCTTCTGCTGTGCATTGGAGGTTCTCCACCAAGTTGTCTTCTTTCATATGCATATAAGGGTCTCTTTATGGTATACCTCAGATCCTTGAGGTTGCTCTTCATACACTCTTTGTTCAATTATTCTTGGAGAATAGTCTTTGCATTCATCTGATGTAAACTCCATTCCATGGATATTGCAGACGATATAATGGCTCATGTAGAGGTATGTCTGGTTTACTTGGAACAAACAATCATCATAGTCTTCTCCCTCCATATGAGAGAACCTCTATTTCTGGATCTCACAATGATTTTATTCATGAGTCTTTCATACACTATTTTTCATCACAACTTTTCATTTCCTCTGCTTGATTGCTTTTAGTGAGTTCATATCAGGCTGGTAGTCTTGTGATTATTGATACAATAACTGGTTTTTTTGAATTTTCTTTCTTTCATCATAGGATCACGGATGTGGATGGACAACCATAGATAACTTTTAAGGCTTCTTTTCGAAGACGAATTCTTCTAAGGTCAAGCTGAATACGTATTTCTTTTCATGGTTGCTACTTCATCATCTTCAATGGATCATAGGATTTAAGATTAGCTCCCTCCTAATCCTTACTTCATGCATGAATGCATGCTCTTCTTGGAAGTATATAATCGGCTCCCTCCATCTAACATAATCCACGCTTCCATCTGCATATTTATTTCCTTCTGTAAGATGTCATAAGTCTTTCTCCAATTTCCTCTTGATTGATGACTTCTTTTTGTATTTACTTCTTCTAGGTTTCTTTAAGATTGATTCTAATTTCGGCTTATCTTGCAGTTGTTACTTATAACTTCGACATGAATTGTTTGATGTACTTAATCCTTTCATGTGTATTGTCTTGTCTTGTAGTCATAATGACAACAATCCTTATCTTGTTGTTCTTCCATAGGTATAGTTTCTCTTGGAACATATTATCTTCTAAGAAATAGATATACAAGATATGTACATAGACTATTCAAACAAGAACTATGAAGAATATTCTTACCTTGTCTTTAAAATAAGAAGTTTGTTTTATCCTGCTTGGTCTTCCTTGAGGGTTTTCTTTCCTAGGCAACAGATTCTTTGTGTGTCTCCTTCCTTTTCTTCAACTTGCAGCAAATGCATCCCATGTCTTGGGAAGACCATTGAGTACTATGTTTACCAATTCCTTCTCTGAAATGATCTCTTCAATAACTTGTAGTTGATATCTCAACTAAGAGATTCTCACAAAGTATGATGTTATGTTATCATCATCATTCATCTTCATATCACGAAGCTCATTCTTCAGACTCATTACTTGTCCAATGTTTCTGACTGAGAAGAGGTTTGTTAGGGCATCGTACATCTTCTTCGATGAGTCAAGATGGGAGATGTAGGGTATCAAGTGGTCTTTTATAGAGTCCACTATGATACTCATGGCATTGATGTCACTGTCTTTGAAATTCTCCATAACTGCAACGTTTTGTGGTTCTTTCTCTTTTCCTTCTTCAAACTCTGGTTCCATGATCTTTCCTTTCACATTATCCAACACTTTATTCTTGGAAAGGATGAGGTCAATCCTTGTCTTCCATGCTCTAAACTTTTAAGCTCCATCTAACTTGTTTTATGGCTTCATAGAGTAAGTCATGGCTACTTTGACTTGGTCAACCCTAGATTTGACCAAAGGCTCAAACTTGACATCTTGGCTTGCTGAGAGTACCAGGAGATGCGCTAGGCTAGGGCGCACTGGTTTATCTAGAAATTAGGTCAATCCCTTCACTTAAGATGACTCAATGAGATGCTTAGGTTTTATGCCACTGCACCTGCTAGTAACCCTAGCGACAGTTCTTTAGTAACTACTCCTGCTAGAAACCCTACCGACAATTCTTCAATGAGCTTAATATCCTTATGGCTATGCTTCCTTCTAGTAGTTAGACTGAATGAAGGAGGTGTGGGCCCATAACCTGTTAGAATATGATGGATGTGCTCATTTTACCATAGACAATATCACTATTCTCACCCAACCATAAAACGAAGCCACCCTCCGAGCACCTTAACCTTGACAAAGAGTCATTCTGGGTAGCACATCTTCCTCCAAGGATAGCACACCGAAAAAGAGCTGATCAGATAGTCCAAACCATAACCAAGATATAGTCCAAGCCATAATGAAATCTTCTAGCTGCAGCATCTGCAACAACAACTCTCCTCCAGACTTGCACACAAAACTGCCCAACTGCAGTGTGCACAAGTGTGCTCTCCAGTTCTGAGAATGCTGGCTAGAATGAAGACTGGCCTCCTGTATTTATACTAAATCTAGGAGACTGTTAGGGCCGACTTCTCATTCTGGGTACTAATTCCTGAGCATATAATATTTCTTCTAGATGACTTCTTCTCTTGGAGGCTAATAACCTAATACAAGTTATCCTCTTGAGCCGACTTGTCTTCTAGGGTTATTAGCCAACTCATTATGGTTTCTTCTTTCTTCCCAAAATATTCTATTCTCATCAAGTTTACACGTGGAGGTAAATACCTTCCGCAGCTACCATAATATCAACAATAACCAAGGCATCAAGCCACTAGGGATCAGGAAGGCTAAATAAAGGTACTGGAAGGAAGATAATACCAACCACCAGAGCACCGGTCCACCGAGCCACTTTGGGACTAGAGTTATTTTTATTTATTTTTATTTAAGGGGTTTTATTAGGAGATTTTAATTAGATAAAGAGTAAATTATATATATATATATATATATATATATATATATATATATATATATATATATATAGATAGATAGATAGATAGATAGATAGATAGATATAGATATATGAGAATAAGAAGAATGGAAAACCAAACACACAAGAAAGGAAACCATGAAACCATCCTTTCAAATAAAATAAGAGAAAATCAAATGCAAATGAAAGCAATGTTTTCCAAAATTCAAATAGGGGACCCTTTAATTTTTTCAAAAATAAAGGGGGGTTGTTGAGGGCTCAACAAACGATTATACACTAGGAGAACCAATTATCTATGTTATCAATGCATGGAGCTTACGTTTATTAAAAATTAGATGATAACTTACGCACAATTCTTAGACATTTCACAAGATCTTAAGGGTCCCACATAAGATGAATTTAGCAGTATAAAATCATAAATTTCGAGTACTTGATATCTACTATATCTGTAAATAATGAATCCATGATAGGGAAAATTTCATTTTTTATTATCCTTATATTATTGAATAGAAAAGGGTACAACTCTGGGGTTTTATGATAAGTAGACATCCATATACGTGTAAAATATACCTCTTTTTCTCAACATTTCTTCATTTCCTATGAGAATCCATAGCCCTGAAAAAGATGTCTCGGTACCATACAAGCATGGCCCCACTCCTATCACATACCCAACCCCCTAAGTATCATTTTAAGGGATGGGGCATAAAATTCTCCCTTTACTAGTACTCCCTTCAATTTCTCGACACAAGGACACCATCGCCTTATGCTCATTGAGAGTCTTCCAATGACTATAAGTTTGTTCAAAACAAAGCTTTGGATTGATAGTTATGGATTTCTGAAATTTTCAGGATGTCATTGGCCAAAGGCCACCCCCTCACCACGTGGCACCCACATGGATCTACTTCATTCGTACCAGCCGACAGAGTACTAACGTGACTAAAGTCGTCATCCTCTATCGGTGATGTGGCCACCGGAGGACAAGGTCATAGGGAAAGTTCCTACTGAGATTTCGCGGCTTTGGTCCTTCGACACTCTATTAGTTTCATACAATCTTAAAACCTCCCAATGTTTCGAATTTCGGAGGACTCTTCCCATCCAGAATCTAGGGTGGGGAGGTGTCCACCCTCAGGTCTAACGAGTTATGTTTGTTCACTCTTAACACATAGCCTATGTTCGACGATGGTCCCACACTTATTTCACGGCCAGTCCCACATTGACATGTGGATTTTCTCTGACATGCCATATCATCATAACATACAAGGACTCGCTAAACCAGAGGTTGACACTTGTCTAGATCTTATAGGATTATTAAATTAATTAATCATTATCATAATAAATTCCCTGTCTTTCTTTATTAATCATTTATTTAATCACTATTAGGGATAATTAATCTTCATTAAAATTAATTAGCCCCGTAAATTCAATTTTTACTTGGCCTAAATTATCGGTCCAGTTAAACCAAGGATTACTCCCCTTTTCCCTTGGAAATCCAACATTTCGGGATGGCTTAGTGTTAATTATTGTATTAAATCACCATCACATTAACTCATAGTCAAATCATATTACTAATTAGTTTTTAATTGATTATATTATAATGTAATCATAATAAATTATATTATAATATAATTAAATATTTTAACTTGTACTTAGGGTCATTAATATCAAGTACTATGTAAATCTCCAAACTTCAGCATATTTACTCTCCATTCCCTTATGCACGTACCCATAATTCCCAAACTCCGAAGTTCCGAAGAGGGTCCCACTTACATTATATTGTAATGAAAATATAATTTAATTATATTAGATTACAATATAATGAATTACATTAAATGCTTAATAAAATTAATTTCATTGGTTTAATTACATTAAATATAATATAATGTGATTAATTATATTTAATATTCATGCAAACATTGGAACAGAAGAAGGTAGGTCCACGCCTTCGACCATTTTATCTCATGCACTCTATTACCACACACATCTCAGAGTCTTGAAGTCTAGAACTCTCATAGTCCAGAAGTTTCAAACGGGTCAACACTTATACATGTTACACATTAAATAATAATTTTTAAAAGGGAAAGGGATTGGCCTCATCCAGGTGCAAATATTATAATAAAATTTTATTATTATATAATATATTATATTACACCCCTTTGGAAATTACGTCTGGGTTTATTAAATCCCCAATATTATATTTAATATTGTAATTAGAGAAAACTCTCCGGGTAAACTCCTTTGGCTCTTCAACACACTCTCCATTCTCAAACCTCCCGGAGCCCCAGAGTCCTGAAGAGACCTCATTTGTATTATTTCGTGATACAAATACAATTAATTATTTTGGATTATAATATAATAAATTGCAATAAAGGTTTATTATAATCAATTACATTAATTTGATCACATTAAATATAATATAATACAATTGATTATATTTAATATTTATGCAAATTTGGTATAGGGAAAGGTAGGGTTCAAGCCTTTGAGGATTCTAGCTCTTCCATCACCCCAAACATCCAAGAGCCGCAAAGTCCCGAAGTCCCGAAGACCACAAGATGATTAAGGCATTTAGTCACGGGTTATTTCCTGGTGTACTTTGACATTAGAATAGTATTAAATTATATTTCTTTTGGTATCATGCCTTTTATTCTCTACAAATGTTAACCTCCATTTTCCAAAAGGATAATAATAATACATACATACATACATAATTTAAGGAAATTAGTCTTAAGGAAAAGAATTTCCTCAACAGTAAATTTTACATTTCTACTGAAAATTACAGCCCACCACAATTATGGGGATTGTTCCCAAATTTATAGGAATTTTTACACAAGTTTAGCATAAATGTTATTAATACCCAAATGAAATCTAAAGGGCTTGTGTACTTCTATTTCAAGTAGGAAGTGTCATGTTTAATTCCAAAATTATTTTTCCTTACTACCTATTTATATTGACTTTTGCAGTTTTAAATATTTGGGTTGTTTCCCTAAAGTCCAAACCCAGATAATATACTCTAAGTTTTCTGTAATAAGGCTTGAGGACAACTAAAATATAACACTAATATTCATAAATAAATCTCTCTCTTTTTAGATGCTTTATAGATATTTTTAATTATTCATTCATCATTGTCAATGCATGCATTAAACTGTGCAACATAGTCAGCCACAACATTCACTCCCAGAAATCTTATTTTAACACATAGATAGTCAAGAGATAAGGAAGTAAATCATATGAGATTCAACTAAAACATTCTCTTCCTTTTACCTAAATTTCTCAAGCCACTTTTGTCAGAAATTAAACTTACACAACTCTAAAACACAATCTATAATTTTCTCTAAACTTAACTCTATAGAGATTTAGCAAAATATAATTATATAGAAACCAAATGGTAATGAAACTTCTGATAGGGGTGCCCTTTTCCACCCCCTATTAGGAAAAACAATTCCTGGAAGGATTTATCACGGGCAACCCCCTACTCAAATGATGATGCCCTGAGAGAGATTCTTCCTTTTGTTCAGCAACAACTAGGGATGGAATTCACTCTCCTCCTCCCACGGGAATTCTGGCAGATTAGTTTTCTATCCACCAAGAAAGGGAGGCTGTTGTGATTTCTCACTCAATCACTCCATGTTTCTATAGCTCTGTTTATCATCTTGATTAAAAAAACGCTGCCCAACAATTTTTATACATGGAAACATATTTGTTTCTCTGTTCTATTCAAAACCAGAGAGCTTCACATGCTGTCCCTCTTCAGAAATGGTCACTAGACCCATTTTTCTTGCATCCTCTCCTCTGCCCATGATTTTTCCTTCCTCAACAAGATTGCGTGGGTCCATTTTTCCATTTCGTGGGTCAGATCAGGAAGTTTACAGATGGGTACTCTGCCCATCTCCCATTAACTCTTGAGGAAGACTTCCCAACCACCAACTTGAATGGTAATTAAATTCTTTGGGTTAGAGGACTACTCTGGGTCTGAACTATTTCAATTCCTCGGTGTTCTACCTATCATTTTGTTTTTTATGTACAGTAGTGAACAAAAATGGGTATGCATGTTTCATGGAATCCTCCATTTCCCATGTAGCTTTATCTGGACCAGTGTGTTTCCACTGCACCTTGACATGTGCAATGGTTCTGTTCCTGAGTGGTATTTTTTTTCTGTCTATTATGTATTGTGGCTCTCACAGGAATTCTCCCTCTAGTTCTAGCTAAGCCATAGACCAATCAATTATATGATTAGAATCATGTACATATTTCTTCAGTAATGAAAATGGAAAAAAATGTGTGCTTTCACTATGGGAGGAAGTGCTAGTATATATGCTACAAGTCCCACTCTATCCAAAAATTCAAAGGGTCCACAAAACCGAGGTGCCATATTGGCACAAGTTCCCATTACCAAGGAAATTCTTCTAGGCCTAACTCGGATATACACATGATCCCTTTCTTTGAACTCTCTAGGAGTCCTCTTTCTGTCTGCATAGCTTTTCTACCTATCCTAAGCTATTTTTAGATTTTGTTTTATTTGAACTACTTTTTCTTCCATTTCTTTTAGCATATCTACCCCAAGTGTAATATTGTCTACTGGGTTATTGCATATGATTGGAATATTGCATTTCCTACCATAGAGAGACTCAAAAGGGCTCATCTTTAATGACTCATGATAACCATTGGCATAGGAAATTTCTACCAGTGGTGGGTATTCTTTCAATTTCCTAGGCTAATGCATCACATGCATCCTTAACATGTCCTCTAAAACTTGGTTGACCCTCCTTATATTTCTATTAGTTTGAGGGTGATAGGCTGTAATAAATAGCAATTTAGTTTCAAAACCAACAAACAAAGATTTCAAAAAATATGAAGTGAATTTTGTATCTCTGTTTGATATGATTTCCTTAGGCATGCCATGCAGTCTAAATATTTATTTCATGAAAATATTGGCCATATATATTTCCTTGTAGGTTGATTAAATAAAGGGATAAAGTGACCAGCCTTACTCAACTTGTCCACACCTACCATAATATTATCATTTTTCTTAGTTTATTTAGGCAATCCTGTGATGAAATCCATGGAGATGGTTTCATATTTCCATTCTGGAATCGGTAGGGGTTGCAACAACTATGTTGGGTGTTGGTGATACACCTTAACCTACTGACATTCTAAACATTTCTCTAAGTAATCAACTATGTCATTTTTTCAGTCTAGGCCAATAAAACCATTTCTTAGTGGTTGTGATCATTTTCTGAGAACCGGGATGACCAGTATATGGTCTTTTATGTAGTTCATCCATTATGAACCTATTCAAGTCATCGCAATTTGGAATATACAACCTACATTTTTAAGTTAGTAGGAAATCATTCAACAATTGATAACCCTCATACTTCAGCCCTGTGGGATCTTGATCTAGGTATGATTTCACAGTTTTGAAAAATGAATCTGGTTCTTGTGAAATTTTGACTCTTTACTTGATGTTTTTTTTATAAGAACTTATAGTTGCCAAGTGAATCAATTTCATACTTCTACTAAGGGCATCGATGACCCTATTTTATTTTCCTTTAATATGTTTGATTTCAAAATCAAACTCACTAAGGAGAGCCATCCACCTACCTTATCTAGCATTGAGTTTGGGATGGTCAAACAAATATCTCATCCCACTATGGTCTGTCATAAGTAGGAATATTCTTCCTAGGAGGTAATGCCTCCACATTTTTAAAGCATGTACTATGGCATCCAATTCCAAATTGTGTTTCACATAATTTATTCCCTGCTCATTCAATTTTTTGGACTCCTAGAAAATCACATGCCCTTCCTGCATGAAGACTCCTTCGAGGCCTTCCTTGCAGGCATTTGTACACACAAGGAAATCCTTGTTTGGGTCTGCAATTTTTAGCACAAGTGCTTTGGTTAGAAGGTGTTCTAGCTGTTAAAAACTCTCTTCACACTCTGTTGTCCAAATGAATTTAAATCTCTTTTTATAAAGGGAGGTGATTGGATAACCAATCTTGGAAAACCCCTTTATGAACCTTTTATAGTATTTTGCTAGGCCCATAAAGGATCTGATATCAGATACATCCTTTGGGGTAGGCCAATCCATAATGGATTTGATCTTGTCAGGATCAACCGCCACTCCTTCTTTAGAGATAGCATGACCTAAGTAATGGACTTGTTTTTGGAAGAAGTCACACTTACTAAACTTTACATAGAGATTGTTCTCTCTCAACACTTGAAGCACTAACTTGATATGTTCTTCATGATCTTCCCTACTCTTAGAATATATTAGGATATTATCAATTAAAACCAACACAAATCTGTCCAAGAACTTGATGAGCACGTTATTCATTAAGCACATAAAGGTGGTTGGTGCTTTGGTAAGCCCAAATGGCACCACCACAAATTCATTGTGCCCATACCTTGTCATAAAGGTTGTTTTGTGGATGTATTCATCCTTAATTTGGACTTGATGGTATCCAGATCTCAAGTCAATCTTGGAGAAAATTGTAGCACCCCTTAATTGGTCAAACAAGTCATCAATTCTTGGCAAGGGGTACTTATTGTTATTGGTTATGTTGTTGAGTTTTCTATAGTCTATGCACAACCTGAGTGTGACATCCTTCTTCTTCACAAACAATGATGGTGCTCCCTATTGGGAAAATTAATTGTTGTATTAAATTCCCACTTACGTGTCAACCAATTTCATAAGATGATGAACTGCAGACACAATATGTGCAAGAAAAAGACAAAAGTATATCCTACTTTATCTTTCAAGGAGCAAGAGAGATAGTTAAACTATCAATCATTCATTGAAACATAAAGCAACTTGACAAAAAAAACTATTGTGACACTCCACACAGCTAATCAAAAATCAATCCAAAAGACCATGCCTCTATCTAAAATGTATGAATCATAATCTATGTATGTGAAGAAATCAACCTACTAGCTAATACACAAAACATGAAACTAATTGAAAAAAGAGTGGTAATTACCCAAGAAAGTGTCTATATCAGTCAACTGAATGGGGCCAATCAAGTCCTCATGTAATTGTGTTACTAACCTACAATAATAATAACCATCCGTGAGAGAAATTATGAATATCTAACTTATCTTCAACACTAAACACTCACTTCAAGGCAAGCATGAAAGACTCAGATAGTAGGTTGGAGTGTAGAGGAATGAATCTGGATGAGCCTTGCCACTAATCTTGATACTTCAATTGTTGTGTGAAGCAATGAGGCTATCTTAACTTATAAAAGAAAACTTACAACTATCAACAAAAGGATGTAAACACACAACTTGCACACAATTTAACCTAAGATCTTGTTCCTTGAAATATAATCTTATTTTTTATTGAAGCACCTCCAGAGGTCGCACAACACTCAACAAAAGGAAAACTTAAACCAAAAATAAAAGTTCTTGTCAATGACTTGAATATTTATGCCCTTAATACCATAGAACTTGAACATAGTATGTAGGAACCAACTGAACCACTTGTGAACACAATCCAACTCCTGAATAGTAAAAAATATGTGTCTTAAGTTTCTCTGATATGACTTGAGGTCATCAAAAATATTTTATTGATTCTTAATATTAATCCTTACTATTCAATATAAACAAACAAGTGAGTCCTTTAAGGAGATGAGAGTTGCAACATGATCATGCCATTCATTCAAGGATATCTACTTCATTCATAAACGAATCCTTATTAGCCAAATACAAAAATTTAAATCATTTTATTATAATTTTAGGTCAACACACAATAGATAATGCATTCCTTTGATTTAGTTCATATGTTTGACCACACGAGCTATAGCTTAATTGATGAGAGTATGTGATATTCAGATCATACACTTATCACTGTTTGATTTATCACTCGAACATGAAACATGTTTTAATAATTAGATTATACATGAAGGAGTTACACTTGCAATTCTTAAAAAGACACAAACACTAACACTCATTCACACAACTAACTTTCTGTATAAATATGTTCCATTGGATTAAGGGCAGTTCAGTGTATTGCATATAGAAAACCAACAGTGGACATTAAATATACAAGAACTTAAATAAAATTTCTAGTTCATAAACCACTCAACGTAAATCCATATATGTAACATAATCATAGAAAATGAAGAATGAATATTATACAGGAAACTTAGCTTACCAAGGGAGGTGGGCCCTCGCCTTCCCAAGTAGTGAGTGAGAATGGATTGAGTAACTCACAGATACACAAACAAAATGAACCAAGAACAAAGTTGTATTAAGAAGGAATATATATCAAACTCACAGAATTTCCATTAATATGTTCAAAGATGTATCTTTACAGCACTGCACAAATCCAAGATTACATTAACTAGAGTAAAATACCAATCAACTATGTACAGAGTATCTTCACATATATATCAAGATCTAGCTTTTACAAGATTACATTGACCTCCCTTGTTCTCCTAGAGCCAAGAGGTAAAAATGGTTATGAAACTAAAGTATCCAACTGACCTGGATTTCCCTTATCCTCGAATACAATATTTGGAAATCAATTCAAACAAACTAGATATTGTTACAATTCTGAAATCCCAACCTTGATCTGGTGTTGTGCTGAAGATATTCCTGCAAGTTCTTTTGAAACTCCATGCTGAGAAAAAGGGGGTTGGGTGCGAATCAGGAAGTCAACATCCATCCCAATGGTCATACCAACAATACCCATATAACCAAATTAGAACTAGGCATTCAAAAATAGGAGGAGCCACAATCGTGGGTTTCAGAATGCATGTGTTGATACGAGAATGCTTGTAATGGTGCAGGAAAAACTTGTACAGTCAAAAGAGGTAAGCATAACTTTTGTCATTGGTAAAAAATAGCTTAATAATCCTAATTAATTCACTAAGAACTTAGAAAATACCAAAATAAGACAACTTTTACCTCATGCACTAATCAAGACCTTAAGCTTGTAAAAGAGTGGAAGTGGGTGATAATAAGTTGGGTTTAGATGTCCAGATAAGGGAAATAGTGGCCAAAAAGAGTATCTGGTGAGTTACAAAATGGGAACTCAACACTCCCCAGGGAGACACACTAGGCCAAATGTAACCTTTATCCAAAATCTCCTTTAGTTGTAGTTTGAGCTCAACTAGCTCTCGTGTACTCATTCTATAGGGTGCCCTAGACATTGGCACCGCTCCGGGTATAATTTCTATTGAAAAATCAATATCTCTTCTTGGAGGTAGACCTGGTATCTCTTCTGGAAACACACTTTTATACTCTCTTAATATAATATGGTTCTATACGCTTGGTTTATTGTTCTCAACAATATTTCAACACTTGTATTGCATACAAAGGACATCATTTTCTATAATACTTCTTCACTTGAAGGGATGATATTTGTCTCACTGAGATAGGATTTTGAATTCCTTGTAGGGTTCATTTCCTCCCTTCATCATCTTCATAATTCAATGATTTATTATAATAGTCCAACATGGATTTATGGGCAGCCAACCAGTCCATGCCAATCAACAAGTCATAAGATCCTAAATGGAGCATGTTTAGGGTTGCTTGGTTGAGCAACCCATTCAAAATGAATTGGCATGCTAGTATAACCTCTGTCACCTTTCTTTTCGTTCCAGTGGCTAGTTGTACTAGCCACGATTTAGCATGTTTTACTTGCTTCAATTTAAATTTCTCATCAGATTGAGGGGAAATGTAACTCATATTAGAACCAAGGTCAATTAAAATGGAAACTAGATGGTTGGCAATCATACCTTCAATCTCCACCATTGAAGTTTGGTGGTCATCTTGTCTATTATCTAGGGCTGCATAAATTTGTGGCATGCTCCTAGACACATCATTGACTATGGTAGCCTCATGGATGTTGTAGGTCCTCCTATTGTCCTGTTTCCTATGTGGGAAGTCCCTTAGAAAATGTTCTTCTCCACATCCCCAAAATTTCAAGGGTTCTTTCTTTGTATTATTTGTCTTTCCTGGGGAGGATCCAAAGGGTTTATTACTAATTTCTTGACATACCTCATCAGCTCAAGAAATTTGTTGATATATTCATCTATTGTGAGTTGTCCTAGATTGAGTTCATAGAACTCCTTGGCATTATCATCATAGTATCTTTCAGAAAGGTACTTCCTCTGAAAGTATTTCTTGAATTTTTTCCATGAAAAATTCTTCTCATGAATTCCTTTCACATTCCTAAGGTCCTCCCACCAAATGGAGGCCTTTCCATTCAAGATGAAAATGGCTATTTGAGCCTTTAAGTTTTCAGAGAAGTCATGTACTTTGAATTACTTCTTCAACCCAAGTATCCAAACTTATGCTTATTCCCCCTTTTTAATTTCTCCATTGAAAGTGGGTGGTTTGGATTTCTTAAACTCTTCAGGGTCATGGCTCTTGGAATGTTTCCTCCTCTTTCTTCTCCTCTGAGAATGTGAACTAGTCCCACTACTATACAATTCCTTGAAGTTGTCAGTTTCCTCACTAGATGATTCTTCATTTGAATCCTTGGCATTATCATTCCTCTTGACTCCATGTTGGGCCTTCTTTGAGGTGATTCTTCTCATGTGGCTACTTTAAAGACCATGTTTTTGTATCTCAGGTGGGATTTTCATTTTCTTAGTATGATGTTTATCCACGTTACTGGCTACTGGCCCATGTTGCAGCTACCTTTGTATATATGATAGGCTTTGTAGTAGAACTACATTAATTTCAGTTTGTTTTTCTTGTTCTTTTATCAACCTTCAATTGTCTTCCTTACAACTTTGTAATTCTACCATGAGTCTTCTTATAGTTTCAACAAATCCGGAGGGGTATCCACCACCATCCTCTCATCAGATTCTTCTTCTCTATTGTGGGATCTTTCTCCCAACTCATGGTGTGTCACCATTCTTCATGATGTAGTTTTCCTTTCTATCCACTGACCATTTAAGTGTTGATAACAACATTTTTTGTTAGTTAACTATCTACTAATTTAAGAACAACACATGAAATTTGTAAGGTGAAATCAGTTTCATTATTTGGAAACATTAGCAACACACAGTTTAGATTTTTAAAACATATAACAACAACATAAAGTTTCATTCCTCTTGTCAGCAATAGATTCTAAATAAGCTCTTATGAATGGGTAGGGTAGGATTCCCTACCCCTTAAAGTGTCCCTGATAAAATTTATTCATCTCTCTCATGAGCCCAAGAAGGTCAAGTGTTTTTTCATGCTTTGATACCAATCTGTCACACACCCAACCCCCTAAGTATCCTTTTAAGGGATGTGGCATAAAATTTTCTCTTTACTATTACTCCCTTGAATTTCTCGACACAAGGACACCATCGCCTTATGCTTGTTGAGAGTCTTCCAACTACTATAAGTTTGTCCAAAACCGAGTTCTAAAGTGATATTTATGGCTTTATGAAATTTTTGGGGTGTCATTGGCCAAAGGCCACCCCCTCACAACGTGGCACCCATGTGGCTCTACTTCATCCATACTAGTCAACGTAGCACTAACGTGACCGAATTCATCATCTTCTATTGGTGATGTGGCTATTAGAGGACGAGGTCACAAGGAAATTCCTTTCTCAATTCTTTTAGTCATGAATTATATATGTAATTATGCATTTCTGTAATTACGTATATAATAATAGAATTGTTGAAAGACCCACTAGACCTAGACTTACTTTATTTCTTGGAATTTTTCAACTACCAAGATTTCATGGGTTCGGGCCTTCGACCCTCTATCATCTTGATACAATCCCAAAACCCCCTGAAGTTCTGAAGTTCGGAGGACTTTTCCCATCCAGAATCTAGGGTGGAGAGGTGTCCACCCTCGATTCTAACAGTTTAGGTTTTTTCACTCTTAACACATAGCCTATTATCGACGATGGTCCCACACTTATTTCATGTCCAGTCTCGTGTTGACACATGGGTTTTCTCTGACATGCCATATCATCATAGCATACAAGGACTTGCTCAACCATAGGTTGACACTTGTCTAGCTCTTATATGCTTATTAAATTAGTTAATCATTGTCATAATAAATTCCCTCTCTTTCTTTATTAATCATTTATTTAATCCCTATTAGGGATAATTAATCTTCATTAAAATTAATTAACCCCATAAATTCCAATTTTACTTGGCCTACATTATCGGTCCAGCTAAACCAAGGATTACTCCCCTTTTTCCTTGAAAATCCAACATTTCAAGATGGATTAGTGTTAATTATTATATTAAAGCCTCATCACGTTAACTCATAATCAAATCATATTAGTAATTAGTTTTTAAATAATTATATTATAATATAATCACAATAAATTATATTATTATATAATAAAATATTTTAACTTGTACTTAGGGTCATTAATAGTAAGTACTATGTAAATCTCTAGACTTCGGCGTATTTACTCTCCATCCTCTTATGCACGTACCCAAAATTCATGAAAGTAGAAGTTCTGAAGAGGGTCCCACTTATATTATATTGTAATGCAAATACAATTTAATTATATTAGATTACATTACAATGAATTACATTAAATGCTTATTACAATTATTTTCATTGGTTTAATACATTAAATATAATATAATGTGATTAATTATATTTAATATTCATCCAAACATTGGAACAAAGGAAGGTAGGTCCAAGCCTTCGTCCATTAGCTCATGCACTCTATCACCCCACACATCCCGTAGTCCCAAAGTCCGAAAATCCCAGCGTCCTAAAGTCTTGAAGTTCCGAAGGGGTCCACACTTATACATGTCACGCATGAAATAATAATTTTAGAAAGGGAAATCGATTGGCATCATCCATGTGCAAATATTATAATTAAATTTTATTATTATATAATATATTATATTACACCCTCTTGGAAATCGTGCCTAGGTTTATTAAATCCCCAATATTATATTTAGTATTGGAATGAGAGAAAACTCTTTGGGTCAACTCCTTCGGCTCTTCAACAAACTCTACATTCTCAAACCTCCTGGAGCCCTCGAGTCCCAAAGTCCTGAAGGGGCCCCACTTGTATTATGTCATGATACAAATACAATTAATTATTTTGGACTATAACATAGTAAATTACAATAACGGTTTATTATAATCAATTACATTAATTTTATCACATTAAATAAATATAATACAATTTATTATATTTAATATTTATGCAGCTTTGGTACATGGAAAGGTAGAGTTCAGGTCTTCGACGATTTTAACTTGTGAGTTCCATCACCCCAAACATCTGAGAGCCCTGAAGTCCCAAAGTCTCAAATACCATGAGATGGTTAAGGAATTTAGTCACGGGTTATTTCTTGGTGTACTTTGAAATTATAATAGTATTAAATTATATTTATTTTGGCCTCAAGCCTTTTATTCTCCAAGAACATTAACCTCCATTTTCCGGAAGGATAATATATATATATATATATATAATTTAAATGGAATTGTTTTCTCTAACAAGAAAATAAGGGAAAAGAAATATAATTTCCTAGTCTTTATAAAACAATTTAGTGAAATACGGACCAAGGAAATTTATCCATTTTGGAATTAAATTCATATTTCTAATTTTCCTCTCCTCCAGGGTAAAGGAGTAGATTTTCTCGTTTTACAGTGATTTAATTTTCTTACCCCAAATTAAGTAAATTAGTCTTAAGGAAAAGAATTTACTCCACACTAAATTTTACATTTCTATCGAAAATTATAGCCCACCACAATTATGGGGATTCTTCCTAAATTTATAGGAAATTTAACACACGTGTAGCATAATTGTTATTAATACCAAAATGAAATCTAAAGGGCTTTTTTACTTCGAATTCAAGTAGGAAGTGTCATGTTTAATTCCAAAATTATGTTTCCTTACTACCTATTTATAATGACTTTTGCATTTCTAAATATTTGGGTTGTTTCCCTAAAGTCCAAACCCAGATTTGATATCCTCTAAGTTTTTTGTAATAAGGCTTGAGGAAAACTAAAATAAAACACTAATATGCATAAATAAATATCTCTCTTTTTAGATGATTTATAGATTTTTTTAACAGTTCATTCATCATTGTCAATGCATGCATTAAACTGTGCAACACAATCAACCACTACATTCACTCCTAGAAATCTTATTTTAACACATAGATAATCAAGAGATAAGGAAGTAAACCAGTTGAGATTCATCTAAAACATTCTCTTCCTTTTAACTAAATCTGTCAAGCCACTTTTGTCAGAAATTAAAATTACGCAACTCTAAAACAAAGTCTATAATTTTCTGCGAACTTAACACTAAAATGATTTAGCAAAATATACTTATCTAGAAACCAGATAATGTTGCAACTACTAAAATGGGTTCCCTTTTCCACCCAACCATAGGCACAAAAAATCTTGGAAGGATTTACCAATGGCCACCCCCTAGCTAGATCATGATGCCCTGCAAGAGATTCTTCCTTTTTATTCAACAACAGCCAGGGACATAAATCACTCTCCTTCTCCCACAAGAATTATGGCAGATTAGTTTTCTATCCAGCAAGAAAGGGAGGTTGTTGTGATTTCACTCCATGTTTCTGTAGTTCTGTTTATCATCTTGATTAGAAAAACACTTCCCAACAATTGTTGTACCTAGAAACAAATTTGTTTCTCTGTTCTCTTCAGAAATAGAGAGTTGCACATAAATGGTCACCAGACCTATTCCTCTTGCATCTTCTCCTCTGCCCAAAATTTTTCCTTCATTTTCTTTCCTTCCTCAGCAAGATTTTGTGGGTCCATTTTTCCATTTCGTGGGTCAGATCAGGAAGTTTCCAAATGGGTACTATTCCCATCTCCTTATTGACTCTTGAGGAAGAATTCCCAACCACCAACTTGATTGGTAATTAAATTCTTTGGGTTAGAGGATTGTTCTGGGTCTAAACAATTTCAATCTAGAAGAGTACTTGATCCAGATTATTTTGAGAACACCATGAAGGCATAAATATAACTGAGATATAACAATGAAATACACAAAAACATAGAAGAGAACACATAAATATAGTGAAACCCAACTTCTATTACTAAATAAGATATAAAAACATTTTAGAACACAAACTGGAAAAATGGGGTAGCCTATCTCTAAAAAGAAAGAGATGTTGTCTACGCTTCATTCACAAGAAGTTTTACAACACAATCCATTGCATGCTTAAAGGGCCTCCTTCACCTCAATTATATATGAGAGAGTGAGAGGAGAACAATTCCCATGATGCATCTGGGATAAATTGGACTAAGTTTATAAAATTCCATAGGCATGTAAAATATTAGGACTTCCTGGGCAGTCACCCATCCCAGTACTACTCTAGCCCAAGCATGCTTAAAAGTGGATTTCTAATGGGATTTGATGCATTAACACTATGTTGTAGGAATGTACATAAGACCATTACATGATTTATGTAATTAACAAATGAAGATGGAATTATATTTCATTCCCCATCAAAAGGGTGAATGTCATGGTTTATCAAAACCACATGCTCAAAATGGTGATTCAGTGAAGAAGGTGGATGGCCACCGAGATCCATCTGGATCATTCCTCCCCCCTTAGGAAGAAATGGTCCCCATTGCATCAAGTTCCCTTGGGAGACGGGGATACTTCTGCTAAATCTAAAGCTTGGTGCATTGCTTGCCTTGCTAAAGAAGTTGTCCTACTCAGCTTGTTGAAAATTGTCATGAACCTATTGTTGGAGGGGTTGAATCCATTCAACCAATATAGATTCATGATCTACCTAAGTGTGGGAGGAATCTAACAGTGAATATGCACCATGAAGAGTATGAAGAGCTCTATTATAACCTTTCTTGACTGGACAGTGTGGAGGCACCCCCGTAGGTGCAATAAGAATATCTTGGTACTCTTCTACAATCTTGTCAATCTGCTTCTATTGGATAGAAAGGTCTTGGGATGAGGCTGCATTGGTTGTACGCAAGACGAAGCAGAGATCACGATATCTTGGCCCACTTTGGGTCCTTTTGGGGTTTTGGGGATAATGTAACGGGAAAGGGATGTTGGTCCGTGGGTTTACACACATTTAGGCCCACTTTTGTAATGTATAAATAAGTAGCTAGGCGATGTAAGAATATAGATATCAATAGCGATAAGCTAAGTGATGGATTGGCATCTATGTGATTGACTTGCAGAGCTGAGTGCAAGTGTTGTAAGTACTGAGTGCACAAATCGTAAGAAGGCTTTGTGCTAGATCTACTCAGGGAAGGAGTATCTGGCGAGGTGCGCGCAGATCTCCTATCCTATGCAGAGTGAGGTTTTGGTAGCTCTTTGTTCTAACCTGATTGACTGAAGCTAATAAAGAAGAAGAGTTGGTGGACATAGCCCCAGGGTGGGGGTGAACCACGTAAATCTGTGTGTTATGCTTTGTGTTGTTACTTTCATGTGTTTCCCCTCTCTTTATAGTGCTATGACATGTCTAGATATATCTACTTATTCTTTGTTCTTATTAGATGTGTATATATGCTAGATCTGATGTGTATGAGGTTGCTAAGTTCTTAGTCTACCAGATCTGGTATGTTGTATGCTGCTAAGTGATGAAATTATTTTAGATCTAAGTATATACTGGGTTGCTTTGTGTTTTCTACGAAGCGAGATAAGGGTTAATTCTAGGTGAACTATTGATGCTAAGTGCTTTATTAAGTGTAATCACAGATCTGTGTCCCAACTAAGGTTGCAGACACCTGAGTCCTGCAACCACCCCTATCTCTACCTTGGGTGAGACTTCATCTGCTTCGCAGGTGTTGTCGAAAGGGCCGGTAGTTAGGGCTTTGTTGGTGCATTGTTGTAGCGTTGAACCCTGGGTCTGCCCCTGTGCCAACAAATGGCTCCATTGTCAGGATGAGAATCTTCGTGAGGGAATGTCAAGGTGGTTCCCATCGAAGATAGAGATTCAAAAGTGGATAGAGGATCAGGAGAGGGACTTTGCTAAAGCCCAGAACAAGAACCCTAAGCTGAGTACTGAAGATTGGCTACAAAGATACATCTTCACTGACATTCATGAGATCTTCTTTAGAGGAATCCATCAGGAGCTACACGAGTGGTTGGCTAGGTTAGCTGACACAAAGTTCGAGATTAGATCTATACCTCCAGTGGTTTGGACGCTGGCGTTGATCCATAAGGTCAAGAGAGTTGATAACATCATATCTTGAGCCATAGACCACTGGTTTGATAGTACCATTTGAGGGTATATCACCGAATTTGTTGTTGACAGAGTAGAATCGTACAGTCAAGATGAGAGATATTTTTTCAAGGGACCTTGAGGGAAATTTTTGCATTTTCTGGAGTTAAGAAGCAAGATTCTCTTGCATGTAAACCACATATTAAAGATACAGTAGACTGGCTAGATCTGAAAAGGCTAATGTTCATAAATTCAGACAGCGACAATGACACATAAGCTGGACATACGCGTAGTGGAAGAGTATTTAGAGGGGTTCACCTTGAGAACCTGTTTAATCAAAACTATGGGGAAGAAGGTTTCTATAGTGGAGAAGAGGCAGATCTGACAGACGAAGAGCACTCAGAACCCCCTAGGGCAGAGGAAGAAGTAGTTGAAGAACTTCGCCGAAATGAGCCAGAAACCTCAGGAACTGCACAGGCTACTGAAGTAAGTAATATCAATCCTCTTGTTGTCTCAGAAACGCTAAGTCATCAGAGTATTCTGAATCACCAGAGTCTACAGAGTACTATTACTAGTAGTTCAACATCTACTCAGACAGGAAACCTAGGCAACTTCATGGAAGATGAGATGAGGCTCCCTATATTTAGAGGTGATGGATATGAAGATATTGATCAACACTAGTTCCTATGTGAGGCCATATGGAACATTAAAAATATCATCGATGAAGTTGTTAAAAGAAATTAGTTTAGCACTACACTGAGGGATCGCGCGTTGAGCTGGTACATGAAGCTTGTTCAAGGACTTGCGCAACCTAAGCAACTAAATGAGATCAAGAACGTGTTGGTTGCAAAGTTTAAGAAACCTAAGTCGGAGTCACAGTGTATTATTGAGCTAAAGGAGATCAAGTAGAAGGTATCGAAACTTGTTTGGGAGTTCGACCAAAGATTCAAGACCCTAACAGGCTGACTGACCTTCAAGATCCCGGATGAGCAGAACAAAGAATGGTTCATCACTGCTCTTTTACCACATATCAGAGTTCCTCTGATGCAGCAAGATATTGCACTGTAGGAAGAAGCTTTGTATATTGCCATGAAGCTTGAATCAACCCCTATGTGAGAATCCAGCTCAGAATGAGACAGATCTTGAGCCAGCTGACTAGTTTATCTCTGCAGGTCGAGGACATGAACAAGGACAAGGGGAAGGACAAAAGAGAAGATATTTGGTGTGTAAGATGCATATCTGAATGTCATGATAAATATCATTGTCCTTTGTTTCATGAATATTTGGCCTCAGGAGCACCAAGCCCCTTGAAGCAAGTTAATATTCCCTAGTGCAAAGTATGTAGAAACCGACATTGCCCTGGTGAGTGCTACTATATGCAGAAGTATGTTTAGACACCCACAAACTTGTACTGCACATTCTATAAATCAGTAGGGCACAATGATAGAGATTGTAGAGCCTTTGACCTGATGCATGAAAGATCAAGAGACATATACAAGATCCAAGGTGAAGTACATCAAGAAGGAAACAATGCACAATATAACTCCTCGGGAAGATGAAATTTCAATCCTCATGGTGGATTCAAAGGACGAGGAGGAGGAGGAGGTATGGGCTGAGGCCGAGGACAAATAATCTGTTATAACTACGCGTAGCTAGGACATCTAGCAAGAGACTATCAGAACCCTTATAACACTTGTAGTTATTGCAACTCTTTCGAGCATGTCATTGAGGACTACCCTGTACTGCTAGCGAAGCTTCAGGAAAGATGAGGACCTCAGTAGAACCCAAAAGTACAAATGATATATGCTAAACCTTGCAAAGCAGACCCTAGAGTCATTTTTATTACTCGAGGAGGCACTGCTATAGGAGAGGATAGAATGACCCAAGAAAAGATCGCAAAAAACTCAGGTATTAGGAATGCTGCGGAGAGGAATCAAGCTTTTGATGTGAAGAAAGAAAGGCAAATTTTTGAAGAGGCCAGGCAAGAATTCAAAGAAGATCAAGGGTCTTCTTCAAAAAAACAACCAGAAATAAGAGAATATGGAATGCCTCATGCATTTGATCAGTCTGCTTCGCCCAGAGAGGGAAAAGAGGTAAGTAAACTTGTCAGTTTCTTATATATGTTTATAGAACTGCTTAAAGATGGGTAATCTATACAAGAACTGCAAAATCTGGTTAAACAGTATGAGCTAGGAAAGATAGACCCCTTACTGAATAGGGCAGTACACCAAATTGGTAATAAGAGAAGGACAAATAAAGAATTACACTTGAATTCTCAGATAGGAGATTATGATATAGACTATGTGGTCCTCGACTTAGGTTCGGAGGTCAATGTCATGACCAAGAAAACCTGGGCACTAATGGGAAAACCTAAGCTGATCTATTCCCCTATCAGACTTCACATGGCCAATCAACAAGTTGTTAGCCCATTTGGATGATTGGAACATGTCCCTGTGGACATCGATGGAGTTAGAACCTTTGCAGATTTTGAGGTAATTGAAATTGTTGATGACAATTGCCCTTACCCTGCATTGTTAGGAATCGATTGGGCCTTCAATAATTCTACCATTGTTGATCTAAAGAAAAGGCATATGACATTTGAAAGAGATGCCCTTTAGGTCATTGCACCTTTAGATCCATATGAGGGTCTTGGATGCAAAGAGCCTATCAGAGAAGAAGACCACATACGAACTAGAAAACATCTACAAACTAACAGCCAGACAGCAGAATTATATCAATCCTACAGCCGATGGGAATTTGAGCTAGCGAAGTGACATCGCATGTTCATCAGACTCAGAAGAAGCATTGGAGAACTAGAAGAACAAGATGTATAAAGTATCTACCAGAAGATGTGCTAGAATAACCAGAGAGGTTCGCTGGATCGACACAATAGTGAGTAACTTACCCACATTTGATGGGCTGAACCCTTTAGAAACATTCTTATCAGAGTTTGAGACAAGTGTACCAACACAACAGAGGCTGTTGGAAATGGATGAAGCCATGAAATCCACACCAGCAAGATGGTGGGGGATGCACAAAAGAAACATCATAAACTGGACACAATGTCGAACTTTGGTGACAGCGCGGTTCTCAGCACAAGCAGTAAGCTGTGAAGTGAGGTACATAGGTCGAAGTTGCCCAAAGGACCATGTGCGAAGCTGCGAAGAGGCCTGGAGTAACATTCATTTAGAACAATGGGTGCATCGATTCATTAACACGCTGGACACGATCCTTATCAACTGGTAGCTTCAAGCAGAGCTGTGCCTCTTCACTGCAAATTGGGAAGGTATGATTTAGAATTTTGTAACCACATTTTTGTTTGAAATTGAATTTCCTTCAGTATACCAAGAATTATAGATTGTGAGGCAGAGGGTATTCGAAGAGGCATATAGCCTCCCTATGGAACAAGAAGAGGACAAATGGACTACGCCATTCCAAAAATTGCAAGGATGTTACAACATCAATGCCGACGATGATGATGATCTCAAGAAGGTAAACATCACTGAGACAAAAGGCCACAGAGATGTGGAAGGACCAGGAGTTGAGATGTCATTTATTGGTTAGCCAATCAAGATAAAAAAGGTCAACATTGGAACAGAGGAGACACCGAAGCTTGCCAATGTTGGAGATTATTGGGATGATGCTACCACTGACAAGATTACAGAGTTGTTGCATGAATATTAGGACTTGTTTTCGACCAAGTTCACTGATATGAAGGAAATCAAAGGGCATATGGGTGAGATGAGAATACCTTTGAAACCATATGCAAAGCCAGTCAAGAAAAGACCCTACAGGTTGAACCCGAAATACAAGGAAAAAGTAAATATTGAGCTCGATAGAATGTTGGAAGCAAGGATTATTGAACCTGTTAGTGCTCTGTAATTTGGCCAAGGCTGTAAAGGTAGTCACAGAGGAAACATCAAAACCACTTTGAGTCAGGGATCTATCCCTCCAAGACTCATAGAGAGATCTCTCTGTCAAATTTATCTTTGTTTGAGATTTGATCTTAGGCTAGCTATGTAGAACAAGATTTGTTTTAAAGTTTTTGGTTGAGACAACAAAGGGTCATTGGGAAAAATGGAGTCAAAAATAAAAGACAACATATGGATGGATAACTAAGACAAAATATGACCAGGCAGGATAGTCATTCCAGTGGATCCTTTGAGCTTATAATATGGGAAAAGAAGGATAGATTGAAATTCATTTCAAATGTAGAGCAGAGTATATGTGAATTCTACATTTCAAACTCAGAAGAAAACATAGATATTGTCTCAATCCAGAATAGGGTGTTAAAGAAAAATACTGCACATTATCTTCTCATAAACAATACAGAAAGAAAGAAGCATGTGAAATAGGAAAATGACAAATTACATCAGGGAAAACTTCACCACTTAAACACAACACAGGAATCTGGAAATATAGTTCCTCTGTATTCATTCATTAAGTCAGTTACAGGTTTAGAAACATTTCTACAATGGATGGGAACATTCCCATGCTATCCTTCACTATCCAGTCTCTCCCCATTGACTTGAAAGCATAGGCTTTATAGCCTTTACATAAAAAACAAAGATCCTATTAAACAAGAACTGAAATACTAAAAATAGTACAAGATCAAATAGTTTCCACAACAACTAGATAGGATCCTATATTAAGGGGCCAAAACCCTATCAAAATTGTCAATTTCAAATTCCTTCTTTGACAGCTAGGAAATCTTGGCCAAAAATAGAAAAAATCCCTAAAAATATTGAATTGTCCGCCATGAAAAACTTGTCGAATTTCTGCAAAAAAAGGGGTCTTCATAGACATCTGTTTCTATTTAATTATGAAACCTGGGAAAAACGGAAGGAGTTTATTGTATATGGGAATGTGTTGGAGAAAAAACTCCTTCGGTTTCACCAGATTCGCCTCCAGCTCACCGAAACACCTCCTACAAAATCAGGACTGCAACAGGAAAATCAAAAACTGAAACAATGGGCCTTGAAGATGGCTTTGATTCTCCCTACTCATGGCACCTGTGAAAACCTTGAGAGAGGTTTTTGTTATTCATCCCATTACGAAGAAAAACCTCACTCAGTTTTTCAAAATTCATTTTCGTTAGCCCAAAATCGGTTTCAGAAAAAGACATATTGAACAAGCAAAAAAGGGCGATTTTTAAAAAATATTGGGGAAAGTGGTTTTTTTTTTGGGAAGGTGGTATTCTGGACCCCCCTGAGGTGGTAAGTGGTTTTAGTGGGGGTAGGGGATTCCGCTGGCCTGTGGAGCCGACACCTGTCCAGGGGAGGTTTAATAAAACTACTCCATTCCGGACCCCCCCCTCTCATTAAACTTCAGATGGCGAGGGGGGGTCCGGAATTTTTAATATCCGTTGATTTGTTTTATGGGATGTGATTGTATGCATGAAGTTGGGTGGGTAGACTTAGGTAGTTTTTTTTTTTTTTACTTTTTGTTTTTAATTATATA
>JASDQU010736783.1:62986-79315 GCA_032191745.1 Picea mariana | reverse complement strand
GGCGAGGGGGGGGTCCGGAATTTTTAATATCCATCGATTTGTTTTATGGGATGTGATTGTATGCGTGAAATTGGGTGGGTAGACTTAGGGAAGTGTTTTTATTTTTTACTTTTTGTTTTTAATTATATATGTTTTATTTTTGTTTTATGTTTGTTTTATTTTTTTTTTTGTTATATTTTGTATTATATTTTAATTGTTTCGATTTATATGTTTTAATATATTTTTTATTATTGGTTTTGTGTTTTATTTTATTTTGTTTCGTTTTGTTTTTTTACGTTTTTTATTTTAATATTTTTTTTATTTTTAATATTAATTAATAAAACATTAACCTAATCACTAATCAACTAAATTAATTATTAATTAATTAATTAATTTTTAACAAGATTTAACCTAGCTTATTTATCTAATTATACTAACTTTATTAACCTATTTACTAACTACTAAAATTATTAATTAATCTAATCGTTTATTGTTCTTTTTAGCCTAAGTTTGTTTATGCATGGATGAGTGGCAGGTGAGAGGTAGTCAACGGGACAAAAGGACAAGGCAATGAGGGCACATCATGGATGAAGGATGCAGTAGGGAGATGGAGGATCAGGCGAAATGGATGGAGGGTAAAAATGGATCAACTGAGCCATACTTTGTCATCACGAGAGAAATGACAAATCAACAGTCGAAGAATCGAGTTACCTATAATTATAGGCCCCTAACAGAACCTGTCGAAGAGTCATAGTGGATCAACCCTATAGTAGTACAAGACAAGAAGATAGGAGAAATCAAGATATGTGTGGACCTCAGGAAGTTGAATGGTGCCTGTCTACATGACCCCTTCCCTACACCATTCACTGATGAAGTATTAGACAATGTGGGAGGCCAAAAGGTATACTCTTTTACAGATGGCTTTTCAAGATACCATCAGATCTGGATTGCCAAGGAGGACCACCACAACACCACGTTTGCCACCGAGTGGGGATCCTACCAATATACAGTAATGCCATTTGGACTGAAGAATGCCCCAACCATCTTTTCCAGGGTGGTGGTAGAAGCGTTCAAAGAATTTTTGCATAAATTTTTAGAAGCATATTTTGATGAATAGGATCTAAGAGTACCTGCAGTACTATGGGCCTATAGAACCACTGGCAAGAAATTAACAATGCAGACCCCTTTCATGTTGGTTTATGGTCTTGAAGTTGTTGTCTCGATGGAATATTTGGTGCCAAGATTAAGGATTGTTGTGTTCATACACATGGATGACAGTGGCATTGTTCACGAAAGGATTGTAGAGTTTGTTGAACTAGAAGAAAACAGATTCATTGTCGGGTTCCATCAGCAAGTTCAGAAGGAGAGAAAGAAGGCATATCATGATGCACATCAAGAAGAAGGCATTCAAGCAAGGTGACTTAGTGTTGATGTATGATGGTAAGTTTATAAAACACCCTGGAAGTTCAGAACGCATTGTCTTGGACCATATGAGATCGCCTATATGACGGAAGGAGGAGCTGCGCAGCTGAAGACATTGAATGGAGAATGGAAAGAAGGATTGGTGAATGTGAGTTGGCTGAAGTTGTACTATGAAAACTAGCTACCTCACAGTTCTATGTAAAGGCATGAGGAAAAGGGTCCAGGTACTAGGTGCAGTTGAAACTGGGTACCATACACATAAAAGATAGTTTGCACAAGGAGGGAGCGGAGGCATAAAGTAGAAAGCAAAGGTTGCACTGCGCAGTCCATGTCGAAGAAAAATAGAGGAACTAGATCCAAAGTGCCTTGGGATGAGTCACAAGTGAGTGTTGGGGGCCTGTTGGCCCTTGGTTATGGAAGGAAGCGAAGTACAAGGAAGAAAAGGTAAAAATAAAACTTCGCGGGAGACACAGTAACTGTCACTGGGTCGAAGTGAGAAAAAGAGAAGAAAAGATGGAGCGAAGTGCAGAAAAGAAAGCTGTTGGATGAGGAGATTGAGGATGAAAGATCAACAAGGAATATGGATCGAGGACGACTCAAAAAGTGGAAAAATCCGCCATTGGATGCTTTGGAGCACCGCGCGAGAAGGAAGGAAAGACACTTCGAATCTAGTTCCTCCGACCCCCTAGAGTAACAATGACACTACAGGGTTGAGATGATTAAAGGGCCTCCTTCACCTCAATTATATATGAGAGAGTGAGAGGAGAACAATTCCCATGATGCATGTGGGATAAATTGGACTAAGTTTATAAAATTCCATAGCCATGTAAAATACTAGGACTTCCCAAACAATCACCCATCCCAGTACTAATCTAGCGCAAGAGCACTTAACTGCGGAGTTCTAATGGGATTTCATGCATTAACACTATGTTGTATGAGTGTACATAAGACCATTACATGATGTATGTAATTAAAAAATGAAGATGACATTACATTGCATTCCCCATCAAAAGGGTGAATGTCATGGTTTATCAAAACCACAGGCTCAAAATGGTGATTTAGTGAAAAAGGTGGATGGCCAATCATTATTTAGGGGTCATTTCAATCATTATTGGTTCCCTTCACCATCTCTCTCATGCATCATGATCTACCTTGGAAACCCCTTCAACACTTATGCAACAACTTCCGTTTTTTTTAGTAACATAAATATATACATTACCTTATATAACAAATGGTTCATCAATTCCAACATCCACACATAATTAGTCTTCCCGTAGTCTTTTAGCAGGCTATATTTATATTTACAATCGGGGGGAAACAAGGGTATTAAAGTTTCCAACGAGCGTCCATAGCCCTGACGTGTTTACTTGTACTTCCCACACTTTACAGTGCTTTGAAATTCCTTATATTTACTAAATTCACCCTTTATATTTTATTTGTAAAGAATTACATATGCAATTGGGTGAAGGAAGTAGGTTGGTATAGGAGATTAAATTATTTAAAGAATAGTGTTGATGGGCCAAAATGACTCGTTCTATCAATTAAGGTAAAACGCCCGATGATGGGTCTCAATTAGACCCGCTCTCATTTGGGATAGTGCTTCTGGCCAGATTTTGGCCTGGTTACCGACTAACTAAATAGAATATTGATAAAATGCTAACTAAAAAACTAACTAAACTATGAATCTGAGAACCAAAGGTTCTTAGATGAATTAAAAATAATGAGGAAAAGGAAAAAACACAGCTAACTAACCTTAAACTAAGAGATAGGACCAGTAATCTAAGATGCAATTTTAAACTATTGTTATTTAATCTAACCTATCCTGATCATGAGAAAAATAATAGAATAAATGAATACAATGAAAGATGTGTATTACTTGATTAGAATAAATTCATGAAACAATTTATATGAATATTTGATAGCATGATCTATTAGAACCAAATAATTGAGAAAATTAATACGATTACACTATTGTTGTACTCATCCTAAGAAATCATGATAGCTGTAAAATGAAAATATTAATTTTGAAGTAATTCATCAACTAACACTCACAGGCTACAGACAAAGAAGTGCATAAACAAAATAATCTTTTTTACACATATCAATACCATAATCTTCATATTTAGAATGTCTCTTGGATTCAAAAATAACTTTCAGTAACAATGTTGTCCTACTAGCTTCAAAGACCAAAATCCTTTTTAAATGGGCAGCGCTCCCTTTATATAGTGAGGGGCCTCATTTCCAATCGTTTTTCATGGTAATTATAGAAATTTGAGCCATTTCACAAAAAAAGACTCTTCATTTTCCAACAAAGATTACAATATCAGAAGAAAATAACATCTAGATAGAAATAAAAATTTAACAATCATGACGTGGTTTGCTCCTGTTGTTGATATTGGTTTTCCTTCCAAGTGGATTAGTCATTAAAAATTTGTAATGTCCCCAAGGCCAAGCCCTATTGTAAATCATGTCTGTGATGTATAAGCTTGCATCATGAATTGTAATTATGCTTTATAGGATGGTGAGCCAAGTTTATATAAGCTGGTGAGATTATGTGTTATTAGGTTGAAGAGCCTAAGTGTTAAGGTCGGGAGCCTACTTTTGTATATGTAATCATGCAGAACATTAATAAAAATATAAATACTGCTGCGTGCAAACCGACCATGATGAATGAGTGATGGGGCACTAAGATTCCACAGAGTGGGTAAGGGATTGGGGGCTGGAAGGTTGGAAAGAGAGGCTAAGTGTTGAGCCTAGGGGCTTAAGTCCTTGGGAACAATATTTTAATATTATTTCAAAAATCCATGTGAAATGTATTGTTTTTATCCTAAGTTCCTGGAAGGGGAACATGTGCAAAAGGGAATGCATTCTATGAAGTGCATGTAGCTTCATGGGTGACAAGCGTCAACCCAAGCGCACGCAGTTAAAACTGTTGAAATGAGTCATGTTGGGGGTTCCTCTGCCATTCCTGTTGATTGTTGTGTAGGTTCCTCCTCCATTCCACCATCGAATGTGTGAGTTGTGAATCCCGTCTGACCTTTCCATAGCCTCATGCAACTCTAAAACCCAAAGCCTATGTTGATTCCTAGAGGAGATGATACACTCTTTGTCTAAACCATGAGTCTGTCCGGTATTGTTGGTTGGGGAAAACCAAAGTGTCCTGAAATTGTTGAGCCCTGCATTCTGTGTTGCTTGCTGGAAAGCCTGACGCATCCTGTAATCGCAGAGCCGCGCTATGCCTTAGTGCTGATTGTTGTTGTTTCGGGTGTCCATACCCATTTTCCCAGTTGACTATTGTGGCCACGCAGTGCTGGACTGCATGTGGCTTGTTGGCCAATGGAAGTTTGTGCTGAGCCTCGTGGTTGCCCGACTATGTTGGGAACCGAGATTAAGGAAATAGGTTGTATGACCTGTGTGTAGCCTCTCTCCAGGTGATGGAGGTGATTTTTTTTGAAGAGGAATATTGTCAGGTCTGTGAGTAGCTCTCTCCAGGTGAGAGAGTTTGCTGGGAAGTGGTTTTCTCCAAGAGAGAGTCCAACACCAGCTATGGAGCTCTGAGACTTTCTGATCCAGCCTGTTGCCGAGACCCAAAGAGGGATGTGAAGCACTGATGGACTGTGCTTGTGAAGGTGTATACTCTCAGGTGGAACAGGCATGTGGGGAATGAGAGTCCATGAGTAGTGGGTGTAAGAAGGCATCCTGGGAAGAATCCTTTTGGTCAGTCTGTGTAGTTTTCCTTGTAACCTCAGCCTAGACTAGGATTCCTTGCCTTGGGTGGAGCTTAGTCCCAGCTCGGGGGTGAACTACTGCTGAGAGTGATGAGCAGCGTGGTCTAAGGCTGGGAGGTTCATGGAAGGCCTGCACGTAGTTGGTGGAATTGCCATGATTTCAAAGATAAGTATCATCTTATGCTTAATATTATGTTTTGCATGCCTGCGATGCTTATATGTATCATGTATTCTATTGTGCATATGAATTATTGTTAATCTCAGAGATTATTTATGTTAGCAGTAATCTTGTGCTTACTCTAAGTTTAAATGTGTTTAATTTGATTTAAATGCATGTTATTAATTAAGTATGACAATGATGTTGTTCCACACAGTAGCATTTGCCTGATTAGTGGGATGATGGTGACTGGGGGATGTTACAGTTTGGTATCAGAACATAGTTTCAACGCTAAGCCTGGATGGGTCGGATAAGTGGTCTTTGGACCAAGGTTTTGAGAAGAAATTGTGTCTGGAGGACTAATTTCAAACCTCAAAATGTTTCTGAGTGTCAACGAGCTACTTGACCATGTTACAAAGCTTAGGAGGTGTAGCGGTATTATAAAACTACATCTGGCTTGGTATATGGCCAGAGAGAGAGAGAGAACTCCACAGCGGAAGTGTTGGAGCCATAGGATATGTTCGGGAGGAAAGGACAACCCTCATGACCGTCAGATCTGAAGAATGTGAACAAGGATTAAAACCCTTTGGAGTTTCACATGAGTGTGGAAATCACAGTACGTGAAATCTCGAAATCGGGAGGATCGTCCATCGGAGGGACACGTGGCTGTCGGTTGGCGTTTCAGCACAAGGGAAACTAAAGGGAAAGAACCCTTGTTTTTGCAAGTCATAAAATCTTGGTATACGAAACCCCGAATCAGTCTAGTGTGAGTAATTTTCAATGTTCCAGCAACCGGGAAACCAAAAGGCAAGACCCCTCGTTTTCGCAAATTGTGAACTCCCAGTTACCGAAAACCCGAAACCTAAAGTTTCGAAGTCTCAAAATCTTTGAAGATGGAAGAACCAACCTAAAATACTGAAACGCCAAAAGGATCTATGCCATAGATCTGAGAGAGGTCTAACCGTTGGATTTCACTTGGAATGGACGTGGACACATGGGTGTGTACCATGTGCCAATGGGTTGAAACAAAAAGTGAAAGTGGTGGGACCCTATGATGTCACCGGAAGTGATGTGGACCTTTTTAAGGACACCATGTGTCACTTCCTTGGTTGGCGACAGCTGTGCTGTGGGCCTAGGGGGAGAGAGGTCGGAATTTCAGAAGTTGAAAGTTGGAGAGGGAAGCAAGTGCGAGAACCATCAGGACCAAAAACCCGAAGTCCCGAAAACCCGAAATCTCGAAACCCCAAAATTTTGAAACCCAAAGTTTCATTTGGAGAGCCTTTTAGCACCTAGAAGTTTAGTGTTTGATCACGGCCCGTGGACACATGGGTTGGAGACTAAGAAAACGGGGGCTATCGCTGGAAATTGCAGAGCCAAAGAGAGCTCAGAAAATTCATGGAATCGAAACGTTTTCTTAATTCACGTTGGTTTATGAATGTCGTAGTTTTATTAAGGGTTTAAGGCCTAACAAACTTTAGTTGATTGCACGTTGTGTGTGAAGAGTTCAATAAGTGTCAAGACACCCATGAATCAAGGCCGAGTATAGAAATGGAAGAGGTGCAGATTGCCTCCAATTCAGAGAACGAAAGAGAAGGAAGGGATGTCAACTTGGGAGTCCAAGGATCGAACTCCAATGGGCACGAAAGAGAATTGGATAAGGAAGGGCATATGATGAAAATCATTGAAATATTGTAGAAAGAAGCCCAGGCTCACTGAGCCAATAGCCAAAAGCTCATGAGGTCAGTGATCGGCAGGGTGAATTCAACTTAAATATGTTGAAGAGCCTGGAAAGAATAGAAAAGAAATTGGAAAAGGAGAGTGACTCAAACAAGACAGAGAGTCGCAGGACCCCTGAGAGGAAAATAAGATCAAGGAGTGTCAGTAGACATTTTCGTTGCTCCCTAAAGCATTCCAGTAGGGAAGCACATAGTAGTTCAAGCCCATCTCCTACCAGAAAGCACATAAGATCTGGAGTGGATGAATTGAAAGGGGAGATGAATAAGATTAAGCCTCCTACGTTTGATGGAGAACATAAGAAGGAGGAAGATGCCGAAACATGGTTGCTTGGCATGAGAAAATATTTCCAACTGCAAAATTATTCCTCTCATGCAGAAGGAAGAATTGCGATGTATCAACTAAAAGGAAAAGAATCCATGTGGTGGGATCAACTTGTGCAGGTGCAACACATTAGAGAGAAAGATATCACATGGAAGGAATTCAAGAGGCATTTCGAGAGGAAATACCTGACTAAAAGATACTATGATAGAAAGATGAAGGAGTTCTTCAAACTCAAGCTGGGTAGCATGACCATTGATGAATACGAACAAAGGTTTTTGGAGATACTGAAGTATGTTCCATTCATCAAAAATGAGTTGTCAATATTCAGAGGTATCTGAGTGGATTGCCACCTCCCATTGGTGACAAGATTCAGTATGATGATCCTTAGACTATCGAAGAAACAATAAGAAGATTGAAATGCTTATATGAACAACAAAGAGAAAAACCTACCTTTTGGAAGGCTTGGGATGACTAGAAGAAGTTTAAGAAAGAACAGAGGCAGAAGGGAAACAAACCTCCCTTTTTCAGAAATAGTCCTCAAGGACATCCATTGTTTAGGGAGCCGAGAATGGATGAAGTGGGGAAACAAAGGCTGAGACAGACAAGAGAACCACAAGTATAGAGATTGTCCCCATAAAAATGGCAAAGCAAGAGTTTTCCATAATGTTCAACAAGTTGAAATAGTGGAGGACATGGGTAATAGAATGCCAAGGATCTATGTGGCCCTGGACAATAAGCAAGCTGAATTTCAGTCGCACGTGATTGAAGTGGAAGGGTATGATTAACAACCAACCATTTATTATTTTAATTGATTCAAGGGCTAGCCATATTTATGTAGATCTTAGAGTGGCTGAAAGTTTACATTTATCAAGAAGCAAACATGAAAAGTCTTGGTTAGTGAAGTTGGCTATAGGAACTAAGAGGAAAGTCACTGAGTTGGTTAAATCCTGTCCTGTGGACATGAAGGGATTGAGCATGAAGGTTGAATTGAATATTTTGCCTTTAGGCTCTTATGACTGTTTAATTGGGATGGACTGGTTGGACCAACACGATTCCCTCCTAGATTGTCGTAACAAGGAATTTACATGCCTAGATGAGGAGGGGAATCGGAGAATAGTCCAAGGAATTCCCAGAGTTGTGGTTGTTAGAGAAATCTCAGTAATGCAGTTGAAAAAGTGCTACAAGAAAGGATGTCAATTTTTTGCATCCCATGTGGAGGAAGCATCCAGAGATGAGGTCTCAAAGATTGGAGACCATGCAGTACTAACAGAGTTTGAAGATGTATTTTAGGAGGTACCCAGACTACCTCCGAAAAGAGATATTGATTTCTCTATAAATTTTATTCTTGGAGCAGCTCCAGTGTCAAAAGCTTCTTATAGAATGAGTACGCCAGAGATGAAAGAGTTGCAATTGCAGCTTGAAGATATTTTAAAAAAAGGGTACATTCACCCAAGTGTGTCACCTTGGGGTGCCCCGGTCCTGTTCGTGAAGAAGAAGGAAGGGACATTGAGGTTGTGCATTGATTTCAGACAATTAAACAAAGTAACTGTCAAGAACACGTATCCTTTGCCGAGGATCGACGATCTTTTCGATCAGTTGAAAGGTGTGAAAATATTTTTGAAGATAGATCTCAGATCGGGATATCACCAGGTAAAAATAAAGGATGAAGACATCAACAAGACCACCTTTAGAACAAGGTATGTTCATTATGAGTTCATAGTGTTACCATTTGGGCTGTCGAACACACCTACTATTTTTATGTGCTTGATGAATGGTGTATTTAGGGACTATCTAGACAAGTTTGTCATAGTCTTCCTGGATGACATTTTCATGTATTCCGAGTCAGAGGAAGAGCATGAACAACACCTAAGGATGGTGCTGCAAGTGTTGAGAGAACACCGGCTGTATGCCAAGTTGAGAAAATGCTCGTTTTATCAAAGGAAGATCCATTATTTGGGGCACATTGAATCAGAAGAAGGGATCGCCATGGATCTTGAGAAAGTTGAGGCCATCAAAGAATAGTCAGCTCTAAGGAATGTGGTAGAAGTTAGATCCTGTATGGATCTAGCGGGATATTATAGAAGGTTTATCGTAGGGTTCTCAAATATAGCTCACCCTATCACTTCCTTGCAAAGGAAGGAGAAAAAGTTTCAATGGACTGACGAGTGTGAGAAAAGTTTCCAGCGATTGAAGCAGTCGTTAACCAACGCTCCAATCTTGAGGATTGCATATCCAAATGTGGATTTCATGGTGTGCACAGATGTGTGTAAAGAAGGGTTGGAAGGAGTTCTCAGTCAGAAAGGATTTGTAATCTGTTATGAGTCCAGGAAGCTGAAAGAGAATGAAAAGAATTATTCCACTCACGATTTGGAGTTGGCAGCAATCGTTCACGCTCTGAGGAAATTGAGACATTACCTCATGGGAAGGAGGTTTGAAATTAGAATAGACCATAATGGTCTGAAATATTTGTTTGATTAACCAACCTTAAACGCTAGACAAAGTAGGTGGCTGGAATTTTTGTGTGAATACGACTTTGATATCAAGCATATCAAAGGGAAGGAAAACAAGGTGGTCGATGCACTCAGCAGAAAGGTGCACAACTTACATGCTTCAACCATTAGCATGTACATGACTGATATTAAGGATAGAATTTTGGAAGCTGGAAATGCAGATTTGTAGTACAGAGACTTGGTAGCAAAGATACAGTAGAGTGAGAGACCACAGAAAGAGGAAGATTACACCTTGGAAGATGATGGAATACTTCTGTACAAAAACAGAGTGTATATACCAAATGTCCAAGGTTTGAAACTTGTGATTCTAAAATAAATGCACGACGTGACTTATGTTGGACACCCTGGATATCAAAAGACTATGGAAACAGTCAGGAGCCATCACTTTTGGCTAGGTATGAAGAAATAGATCATTGAATATATCACCAGATGTATGGAATGCCAGAAGGTTACAGCTGAGCACAGGCACCCAGCAGGGTTGCTACAACCTTTGCCCATTCCTAAATGAAAGTGGGAAGCGGTGACAAGGGATTTTATTACAGGATTTCCTAGAACAAGCAAACTGCATGATTCAATCATGGTGGTGGTGGACAAGCTTACAAAATATGCCCATTTTATTCCACTGAAAACTACTCACAAGGCAACATATGTTGTTGATATTTTCATAAAGGATTCGCACGATTTCATGGAATTCCTAAAACAATTGTGTCCGGCAGAGACTTGAAATTCACTTTGAATTTCTGGAAAGGATTGTTCAAAGGATTCGGAACGAATCTGAACTTTAGTACAACTTATTATCTTGAGTCTTATGGACAGACAGAGAGGGTGAACAGAGTAATAGAAGACATACTGAGAATGTATGTGATGGACAAACCATCAAGATGGGAAGACTACCTACACTTGGTAGAATTCGCCTACAACAATGGGTATCATGCATTGTTGAAGATGATCCCATTTGAATCACTTTATGGAAGAAAGTGCAATACTCCAGTGAGTTGGGATAATCTAGATGATAGAATAGTAGTTGGGCCAAAGTTGCTCAAGGAGATGGACGACCAAATGATAAAAATTAAGAAGAATTCGAAAGCTACCTAGGACAGGTAGAAAAGTTATGCTGATAAGAACAGAACCCACAGAGAGTTCAAAGTGGGTGATCATGTTTTCTTGAAAGTGAAAGCTAACAGGAGTTCCCTGAAGCTGGAAAGTTGTGCCAAGTTGGCAGTCGAATTTTGTGGGCCATTTGAAATCCTGGAAATGATTGGGCCAGTTACATATATGCTTGCATTACCTGCATCCATGACTGTACATAATGTGTTTCATGTTTCATTGCTTAAGAAATATATACCAGATGCTAGTCATGTTATCAATTGGAATGTGATTCAGGTGGAACATGAAGGTGTCCTACAAATGCATCTTGTGCGCATATTGGTCAAGAAAAACAAATAGCTCTGGAATCGAGCTGTAGGGATTGTAAAGGTTCAATGGACCTAGTACGGTCCTAAGGACGCGACATGGGATCATGAAGATGTTATGCGGGTAGAGTACCCACATCTTTTTGAAAATTTTGAAAAGCTTGCAGATGCAGTGTAAAGTTGCACTGAGGATAGTGCAAAAATAAGGGGAGGGGATTGTAATGTCCCCAAGGCCGTGCCCTATTGTAAATAATGTATGTGATGTATAAGCTTGCATCGTGAATTGTAATTATGTTTTATGGGCCGGTGAGACAAGTTTATATAAGCTGGTAAGCTTATGTGTTATTAGGATGGAGAGCCTAAGTGTTAAGTCTAGGAGCCTGCTTTTGTATATGTAATGATGCAGAACATTAATAAAAATATAAACACCACTGCATGCAGACCGACCATGATCAATGAATGATGGGGGACTAATATTCCACAAAGTGGGTAAGGGATTGGGGGATGGAAGGTTGGAAAAAGAGGCTAAGTGTTGAGCCTAGGGGCTTAAGTCCTTGGGAACAATATTTTAATATTATTCCAAAAAGCCATGTGAAATATATTGTTTTTATCCTAAGTTCCTGGAAGGGGAACATGTGTAAAAGGGAATGCATGCTATGGATTCCATGTAGCTCCATGGGTGACAAGTGTCAACCTAAGCACATGCAGTTAAAACTATTGATNATATTGTTTTTATCCTAAGTTCCTGGAAGGGGAACATGTGTAAAAGGGAATGCATGCTATGGATTCCATGTAGCTCCATGGGTGACAAGTGTCAACCTAAGCACATGCAGTTAAAACTATTGAAATGAGCCGTATTAGGGGTTCCTCTGCCATTCCCATTGACTACTGCGCAGGTTCCTCCTCCTTTCCATTGTCGAATGTCTAAGCTGTGAATCTGATCCGACCTCTACATATCCTCACACAACTCTAAAACCTGAAGCCTATGTTGATTCCTGGAGGAGATCATACACCCTTTGTCTAAACCGTGAGTCTATCCTGCATTATTGGTTGGGGAAAACCAAAGTGTCCCGAAATTGTTGAGACGTGCATCCTGTGTTGCTTGCTGGAAACCCTGACGTATCCTGTAATCGTAGAGCCATGCTATGCCTTAGCATTGATTGTTGTCATTTCAGGTGTCCATACCCATTTTTCTAGTTGATTGTTGTGGCCATGCAGTGTTGGACTGCATGTGACTTGCTAGCCAGTGTAAGTTCATGTTGAGACTCATGGTTGCCTGACTATGTTGGGAACCGCGATTAAGGAAACAGGTTGTATGACCTATGTGTAACCTATTTCCAGGTGAGGGAGGTGATTGTTGTTGAAGAGGCAGGTTGTCAGGCCTGTGATCAGCTCTCTCCAGGTGAGAGAGTTTGCTGGGAAGTGGTTTTCTCCCAGAGAGATTCCAACACCAGCTATGGATCTCTGAGACTTCCTGATCCAGCCTATTGTCGAGACCCATAGAGGGAGGTGAAGCACTGATGGAATGCGCTTGTGAATGTGTATACTCCTAGGCGGAACAGGCATGTGGGGAATGAGATTCCGTGAGTAGTGGGTGTAAGAAGGCATCCTGGGAAAAATCCTTCCAGTTATTTTGTGTAGTTTTCCCTATAACCTCAGCCCAGACTAGGATTCCTTACCTTGGGTGGATCTTAGTCCTAGCTCGAGGGTGACCTACTGCTGAGAGTGATGAGCAGCGTGGTCTAAGGATGGGAGGTTCGTGGAAGGCCTGCACATAGTTGGTGGAATTGCCATGGTTTCAAAGATAAGTATCAACTTATGCTTAATATTATGTTTTGCATGCCTGTGATGCTTTTATGTATCATGTATTCTGTTGTGCATATGAATTACTGTTAATCTCATGGATTATTTATGTTAGCAGTAATCTTGTGCTTACTCTGAGTTTAAATGTGTTTAATTCGATTTAAATACATGTTATTAATTAAGTATGAGAATGATGTTGTTCCACATAGTAGCATTTGTTGGGCTAGTGGGATGATGGCGGCCGGGGGACATTGCAAAATTCTCTCAATCTTGCTTGATTGCAATCTCTCTAATATTGATTCTCCGTTACAGAATTTTGCGGCCACTTCTTGATGTAACCACTCAATCGTGGCATTTACAAAGGACTAAATCTTCTAGGTAAGTCGTGTAGGAAACAACATATTTTATTCAATTGATTTTTCATCAGACAACATCAATTCTTGAATGCTTGTATGATTGGCCTTCTTTTAATATCCCACCTCAACCACCCTAGTTCTGACAGAATTTGTTTCATCTATAGATTGCAGTGGTTGTAACCCTACCTATTCTACGAGGTCATTAGAATTTTTTCACAGTTGTGCACATGTGTTAGCAACCACCCCTTGGGTGGAATGGACAGTCCCGAAGAGAGGTTTTCTAGTGTCAAACAACATTCGGTACCTAATTCTTTCTCTTTTCGAATAAACTGGTAGGGAGGTAGGTATAGGTCATAGCATGTCTTGCCAATTTACCATTTCCTCAAAATCCTCACTAGCTTCCTGATACCTTCCTTGAGTCTAAATCATAGTATTCCAAAGATTTAATTATTCTTGCCGCTCCAGTTGTATGTCGATCAATATACCAAGGAGCTTGTTCTTTACCTTATCTATATCTTTGCCGACAGATAGCGCTTGATCTTTGATGGACTTCATGGTACCTGCCGAGGTGCTAGTCTTTTATAAAGAAGAAATAAGTTTATGTTTTTCTACTTCCAACTCCTTCCTGTGGGTGTCCCATAGGATTTTAATCCTATTTTCAAACTCTTCATTCAAGTGATCTCTTTGGTCCTGTACAGAACCATTTATCTTAGTCGAGTTCAGAATTTCAGCTGCACTAACAGCTTCTTGGACATATATGTCGAATTGGTCTTTTGCATCTTTAATCTATGTTTCCAGCTCTATTACTCGGGTCCTGGCAATGTTTAGGGAATTAGTTATCACCATAACAAAGGAGGCATTTAATCCCATGAAGGTGTTGAGTGCTAAATCCTCTTGAACTGCATTCTCCTTGGGATTAGGGCTGACCTTCCATTCCAAAATCCTTCCTGCATGTGACTTTGATTTGAAGTCCTCTGCTCTTTTTCTTTTCAAATATCTCTTCTCGAAACTTCTAGTTTTTTTGTCGAAATAGTAGTCTCCAATGGAGACTACAGATCATTCGAAATTGAGAGCCTTAGAAGAAAGGGAGGAATCCTTGGTATGGAGCTTATGAGGGTATAATTTGGAGGAGTTATATTCACGATGCCTAGGGTGGGCATCGAGGGAGTACCTAGGGCCTGGTTTAGATTCTATTTCGAAAGCCCATCATCTTTCCTCTTTGCTTCATCTTCTTTGACCAATTGCTTCACCTCTACCTCTTCAACCAGTTTCCTAGCTTGTGCTTCTCCAGCTAGCCTCTTGGCTTCCTCATCCTTCACCAACCTTTTATCCTCTTCTTCTTTCTTCTTCTACAGATTAGTTTGATGTGTTGCGTGTTCGCGCTCTATTCTAATTTTTTCATCAACTTGTCTTCTTTGAAAATCTTGCTCCATCTGGATCCTTTTCTGCTCGATATGTTCTTCATTTTTGGTCTTCTCCTATTCTTTGGAATTTTCGGTATCTCTCTCATTCTGAAAAAAATTTTGGAATTGTGCCAAATTTGATATCTTGAATTCTTCTTGTTCGAGATCAAGTTCTCACTTTGCAGTGTCATGGGGTAGATGGTGCAAGACCTTATCATACGGGAGTACTCCTTTAAACTTATCCTCCTCAAAATACACTATGTGAATATTTTGATGAGTGAGTCTAACAGAACTAACATGACTAATAGCCAGTGCATGGGGATCATTACCTTTAGGCTCACCTAAGCACATGATTAAATCATGTAAGGTCTCAGCTTCCTTCCTTGCATGTTGACATTGGAGATGGAAAAACTTCCAATGTGGAGAGGGAAGACTGGCCACAATCTTTTACTGCTAGTTTGCAATAGTGTGGTGACTCCAGACCCCATTGTTTAGTACGCTATCTCCCTCATAAGTAATCGGTCTGGGACAAAATAAGGTAAGAGATGTAGGGCCTCGGTGGTCCCATAAACCTTGATGAATGAATAATACTTGTAGAAAAAACATTTGACCACCCCTTTCATCCCATTTCTATCCTCAAAAGATATCTTCTGTCTTGCGAAGTCGAAAAGGGATGAATGCAAAGGGGCAAGGAATAAATTTCAAAGCTCATAAAAATGTTGTTTGAAATTTACGCTCCATAATTGGGAGAAATAGACATGAACGAGGGGCTAACTTCGGTTCCAATTCCATCCCAATTCGGGAAATTGAACTGATGAACAAATGCCATCTATCAAATATGTATACATATAAAAACATGGATTCCTTGTACCTGGTGTTAGCGATCAAAAATGATTTGCTTATTATTTTGATATCACATGATAAATCATTATAAGGTAGAAGATTTACTTATAAATCTTAAAATCTTTGAGACAGGAATTTAAATATATTATTCAAATGAATAAATCAATTTCTATCTAGAAAAAAACCAAAAACAAATTTTTCCTTTCGGCAGCTATATGGATTTTTCACAGTGTAATGAGCCACCGAAATATTTCCTTTTCGGTGACCAAAAGAGCGGATACAGAGTAAAAGAGCCTTCGAATGTGCAGAAGAGTCCAAAAACATCTTCTTTATGCCCAGATCATGATCATAAATAAAGGGTAATAATTAGGAGAATACATATCAACTTCCTAATCAGGTTTTGAAGACATGTGGTAAGGGAATGAAGCCAAATGGCATGTTTATTCTTGACATAAATCACCCAACCATCAAAGAGAGATTTCAAAATCTGTGATTTTCACCAGCAAGCTGCCAAATAATTCTCCAGGTTGTCAAATTCGACTTATGATGATAAGATTGGATCATTTATGCTAAAAGATCAAATTGATTATGTTTATTTTTGGTATTTTAGATCCATTAAATTAGGATCTTGAAACCTTGATGTAAAGGCTATAAAAGC
>JASDQU010736783.1:30842-43007 GCA_032191745.1 Picea mariana | reverse complement strand
CCAAATGAAATCTAAAGGGATTTTGTACTTCGATTTCAAGTAGGAAGTGTCATGTTTAATTCCAAAATTATTTTTCCTTACTACCTATTTATATTGACTTTTGCATTTTTAAATATTTGGGTTGTTTCCCTAAAGTCCAAACCCAGATATGATATACTCTAAGTTTTCTGTAATAAGGCTTGAGGACAACTAAAATATAACACTAATATGCATAAATAAATCTCTCTCTTTTTAGATGCTTTATAGATATTTTTAATTATTCATTCATCATTGTCAATGCATGCATTAAACTATGCAACATAGTCAACCACAACATTCACTCCTAGAAATCTTATTTTAGCACATAAATAGTCAAGAGATAAGGAAGTAAATCATATGAGATTCAACTAAAACATTCTCTTCCTCTTACCTAAATTTCTCAAGCCACTTTTGTCAAAAATTAAACTTACACAACTCTAAAACACAATCTATAATTTTCTCTGAACTTAACACTATAGAGATTTAACAAAATATAATTATATAGAAACCAAATAGTAATGCAACTTCTGAAAGGGGTGCCCTTTTCCACCCCCTATTAGGAAAAACAATTCCTGGAAGGATTTACCACTGACAACCCCCTACTCAAGTCATGATGCCCTGAGCGAGATTCTTCCTTCTGTTCAACAACAACTAGGGATGGAATTCACTCTCCTCCTCCCATGGGAATTCTGGCAGATTAGTTTTCTATCCACCAAGCAAGGGAGGCTGTTGTGATTTCTCACTCAATCACTCCATGTTTCTGTAGCTCTGCTTATCATCTTGATTAAAAAAACGTTTCTCAACAATTTTTATACATGGAAACATATTTGTTTCTTTGTTCTCTTCGGAACCAGAGAGCTTCACATGCTGTCCCTCTTCAGAAATGGACACTAGACCCATTTCTCTTGCATCCTCTCCTCTGCCCATGATTTTTCCTTCCTCAACAAGATTGCATGGGTCCATTTTTCCATTTCATGGGTCTGATCAGGAAGTTTATAGATGGGTACTCTGCCCATCTCCCATTAACTCTTGAGGAAGACTTCCCAACCACCAACTTGAATGGTAATTAAATTATTTGGGTTAGAGGACTACTCTGGGTCTGAACAATTTCAATTCCTCGGTGTTCTACATGTCATTGTGTTTTTTATGTACAATAGTGAACAAAAATGGGTATGCCTATTTCATGGAATCCTCCATTTCCCATGTAGCTTCATCTGGACCAATGTGTTTCCACTACACCTTGACATGTGCAATGGTTCTATTCCTGAGTGGTATTTTTTTCCTGTCTATTATGCATTGTGGCCCTCGTAGAAATTCTCCCTCTGGTTCCAGCTAAACCATAGACCAATCAATTATATGATTAGAATCATGTACATATTTCTTCAGTAATGAAAATGGAAAAAATTGTGTGCTTTCACTATGGGAGGAAGTGCTAGTATATATGCTACAGGTCCCACTCTATCCAAAAATTCAAAGAGTCCACAAAACTGAGGTGCCATATTGGCACAAGTTCCCATTACCAAGGAAATTCTTCTGGGCCTAACTAGGATATACACATGATCCCTTTCTTTGAACTCTCTAGGAGTCCTCTTTCTGTCTGCATAGCTTTTCTACCTATCCTAAGCTATTTTTAGATTTTGTTTTATTTGAACTACTTTTTCTTCCATTTCTTTTAGCATATCTACCCCGAGTGTAATTCTGTCTACTGGGTTATTGCATATGATTGGAATATTGCATTTCCTACCATAGAGAGCCTTAAAAGGGCTCACCTTTAATGACTCATGATAGCCATTGTCATAGGAAATTTCTACCAGTGGTAGGTATTCTTCTGATTTCTTGGGATAATGCATCACATGCATCCTTAACATGTCCTCTAAAACTTGGTTGACCCTCTCCGTCTTTCCATTAGTTTGAGGGTGATAGGCTATAATAAATAGCAATTTAGTTTCAAAACCAACAAACAAAGATTTCAAAAAAATTGAAGTAAATTTCGTATCTCTGTCTGATATGATTTCCTTAGGCATGCCATGCAGTCTAAATATTTATTTCATGAAAATATTGGCCATATATATTTCCTTGTAGGTTGATTAAATAAAGGGATAAAGTGACCAACCTTGCTCAACTTTTCCACACCTACCATAATATCATCATTTTGCTTAGCTTATTTAGGCAATCCTGTGATGAAATCCATGCAGATGGTTTCGTATTTCCATTCTGGAATTGGTAGGGGTTGCAACAACCCTGTTGGGTGTCAGTGATCCACCTTAACCTACTGACATTCTAAACATTTAGCTAAGTAATCAACTATGTCATTTTTTCAGTCTAGGCCAATAAAACCATTTCTTAGTGGTTGTGATCATTTTCTGAGAACCAAGATGACCAGTATATGGTATTTTATGTAGTTCATCCATTATGATCCTATTCAAGTCATCACAATTTGGAATATACAACCTACCTTTTAAAGTTAGTAGGCCATCATTCAACAATTGATAGCCCTCATACTTCAGCCCTGTGGGATCTTGATCTAGGTATGATTTCACAATTTTGAAAAATGAATCTGGTTCTTGTGAACTTTTGACTCTTTACTTGATGTTTGTTTTATAGGTACTTATAGTTGCCAAGTGAATCAATTTTATACTTTTACTAAGGGAATCAATGACCCTATTTTATTTTACTTTAATATGTTTGATTTAAAAATCAAACTCACTAAGGAGAGCCATCCACCTACCTTATCTAGCATTGAGTTTGAGATGGTCAAACCAATATCTCATCCCACTATGGTCTGTCATGAGTAGGAATATTCTTCCTAGGAGGTAATTCCTCCACATTTTTAAAGCATGTACTATGGCATCCAATTCCAAATTGTGTTTCACATAATTTATTCCATGCTCATTCAATTTTTTGGACTCGTAGAAAATCGCATGCCCTTCCTGCATGAAGACTCCTTCAAGGCCTTCCTTGTGGGCATCTGTACACACAAGGAAATCCTTGTTTGGGTTTGCAATTTTTAGCACAAGTGCTTTGGTTAGAAGGTGTTCCGGCTGCTGAAAACTCTCTTCACACTTTGTTGTCCAAATGAATTTAAATCCCTTTTTATAAAGGGAGGTGATTGGATAACCAATCTTGTAAAACCCCTTTATGAACCTTTTATAGTATCCTTCTAGGCCCATAAAGGATATGATATCAGATACATCCTTTGGGGTAGGCCAATCCATAATGGATTTGATCTTGTCAGGATCAACCGCCACTCCTTCTTTAGAGATAGCATGACCTAAGTAATGAACTTGTTTTTGGAAGAAGTGACACTTACTAAACTTCACATAGAGATTGTTATCTCTCAACACTTGAAGCACTAACTTGATATGTTCTTCATGCTCTTCCCTACTCTTAGAATATATTAGGATATCATCAATTAAAACCAACACAAATCTGTCCAAGAACTTGATGAACACGTTATTCATTAAGCACATAAAGGTGGTTGGCGCATTGGTAATCCCAAATGGCACCACCACAAATTCATTGTGCCCATACCTTGTCATAAAGGTTTTTTTGTGGATGTATTCATCCTTAATTTGGACTTGATGGTATCCAGATCTCAAGTCAATCTTGGAGAAAATTGTAGCACCCCTTAATTGGTCAAACAAGTCATCAATTCTTGGTAAGGGATACTTATTGTTATTGGTTATGTTGTTGAGTTTTCTATAGTCTATGCACAACCTGAGAGTGACATCCTTCTTCTTCACAAACAATGATGGTGCTCCCTATTGGGAAAATTAATTGTTGTATTAAATTCCCACTTATGTGTCAACCAATTTCGTAAGATGATGAACTGCAGACACAATATGTGAAAGAAAAGGACAAAAGTATATCCTACTTTATCTTTCAAGGAGTAAGAGAGATAGTTAAACTATCAATCATTCATTGAAACATAAAGAAACTTGACAAAAAAAACTATTGTGACACTCCACATAGCTAATCAAAAATCAATCCAAAAGACCATGCCTCTATCTAAAATGTATGAATCATAATCTATGTATGTGAAGAAATCAACCTACTAGCTAATACACAAAACATGAAACTAATTGAAAAAAGAGTGGTAATTACCCAAGAAAGTGTCTATATCAGTCAAGTGAATGGGGCCAATCAAGTCCTCATGTAATTATGTTACTAACCTAAAATAATAATAACCATCCGTGAGAGCAATTCTGAATATCTAACTTATCCTCAACACTAAACACTCACTTCACGACAAGCATGAAAGACTCAGACAGTAGGTTGAAGTGTATAGGAATGACTCTGGATGAGCCTTGCCACTAATCTTGATACTTCGATTGGTTTGTGAAGCAATGAGGCTATCTCTAACTTATAAAAGAAAACTTACAACTGTCAGCAAAAGGATGTAAACACACAACTTGCACACAATTTAACCTAAGATCTTGTTCCTTGAAATATAATCTTATTTTTTATTGAAGCACCTCCAGAGGTCGCACAACACTCAACAAAAGTAAAACTTAAACCAAAAATAAAAGTTATTGTCAATGAATTGAATATTTATGCCCTTAATACCTTAGAACTTGAACATAGTTTGTAGGAACCAACTGAACCACTTGTGAACACAATCCAACTCCTGAACAATAAAAAATATATGTGTCTTAAGTTTCTCTGATGTGACTTGAGGTAATAAAAAATATTTTATTCATTCTAAATATTAATCCTTACTATTCAATATAAACAAACAAGTCAGTCCTTTAAGGAGATGAGAGTTGTAGCATGATCATGCCATTCATTCAAGGATATCTACTTCATTCATAAATGAATCCTTATTAGCCAAATACAAAAATTCAAATCATTTTAGTATAATTTTAGGTCAACATACATTAGATAATTCATTCCTTTGATTTAGTTCATATGTTTGACCACACGAGCTATAGCTTAATTGATGAGAGTATGCGATATTTAGATCATACACTTATGAATGTTTGATTTATCACTCGAACATGAAACATGTTTTAATAATTATCTTATACATGAAGGAGTTACACTTGCAATTCTTAAAAAGACACAAACACTAACACTCATTCACGCAACTAACTTTCTGTATAAATATGTTCCATTGGATTAAGGGCAATTCAGTGTATTTCATATAGAAAACCAACTGTGGACATTAAATATACAAGAACTTAAATAAAATCTCTAGTTCATAAACCACTCAACGTAAATCCATATATGTAACATAATCATAGAAAATGAAGAATGAATATTATACAGGAAACTTAGCTTACCAGGGGAGGTGGGCCCTCGCCTTCCCAAGTAGTGAGTGAGAACAGATTCAGTAACTCACAGATACACAAACAAAATGAACCAAGACCAAAGTTGTATTAAGAAGGAATATATATCAAACTCACAAAATATCCATTAATATGTTCAAAGATGTATCTTTATAGCACTGCACAAATCCAAGATTACATTAAGAAAAGTAAAATACCAATCAACTGTGTACAAAGTATCTTCACATATATATCAAGATCTAGCTTTTACAAGATTACATTGACCTCTCTTGTTCTCGTAGAGCCAAGAGGTAAAAATGGTTATGAAACGAAAGTATCCAAATGACCTGGATTTCCCTTATCCTCGAATACAATATTTGGAAATCGATTCAAACAAACTAGATATTGTTACAATTCTAAAATCCCAACCCTGATCTGGTGTTGCGCTGAAGATATTCCTACAAGTTATTTTGAAACTCTATGCTGAGAAAAAGGGGGTTGGGTGCGAATCAAGAAGTCAACATCCATCCCAATGGTCATACCAACAATACCCATATAACCAAATTAGTAATAGTCATTCACAAATAGGAGGAGCCATAAGCACGGGTATCAGAATGCCTGTGTTGATACGAGAATGCCTGAAATGGTGCAGGAAAAACTTGTACAGTCAAAAGAGGTAAGCATAACTTTTGTCATTGGTAAAACATAGCTTAATAATCCTAATTAATTCACTAAGAACTTAGAAAATACCAAAATAAGACAAATTTTACCTCATGCACTAATCAAGACCTTAAGCTTGTAAAAGAGTGGAAGTGGGTGATAATAAGTTGGGTTTAGATGTCTAGATAAGGGAAATAGTGGCCAAAAAGAGTATCTGGTGAGTTACAAAATGGGAACTCAACACTCCCCAAGGAGACACACTAGGCCAAATGTAACCTTTGTCCAAAATCTCCTTTAGTTGTAGTTTGAGCTCAACTAGCTCTCGTGCACTCATTCTATAGGGTGCCCTAGACATTGGCACCGCTCCGGGTATAATTTCTATTGAAAAATCAATATCTCTTCTTGGAGGTAGACCTGGTATCTCTTCTGGAAACACACTTTTATACTCTCTTAATATAATATGGTCCTATAGGCTTGGTTTATTGTCCTCAACATAGTTCAACACTTGTATTGCATACAAAGGACATCATTTTCTGTAATACTTCTTCACTTGAAGGGATGATATTTGTCTCACTGAGATAGGATTTTGAATTCCTTGTATGGTTCATTTCCTCCTTTCATCATCTTCACAATTCAATGGTTTATTATAATAGTCCAACATGGATTTATGGGTAGCCAACCAGTCCATGCCAATCAACAAGTCATAAGATCCTAAATGGAGCATGTTTAGGGTTGCTTGGTTGAGCAACCCATTCAAAATGAATTGTCATGCTAGTATGACCTATGTCACCTTTCTTTTCGTTCCAGTGGCTAGTTGTACTAGCCATGATTTAGCATGTTTTACTTGCTGCAATTTAAATTTCTCAACAGTTTGAGGGGAAACGTAACTCATATTAGAACCAAGGTCAATTAAAATGGAACCTAGATGGTTGGAAATAATACCTTCAATCTCCACCATTGAAGTTTGGTGGTCAGCTTGTCTATTATCTAGGGCTGTATAAATTTGTGGCATGCTCCTAGCCACATCATTGACTATGGTAGCCTCATGGATGTTGTAGGTCCTCCTATTGTTCTGTTTCCTATGTGGGAAGTCCCTTAGCAAATGTTCTTCTCCACATCCCCAAAATTTCAAGGGTTCTTTCTTTGTATTATTTGTCTTTCCCGGGGAGGATCCAAAGGGTTTATTACTAATTTCTTGACATACCTCATCAGCTCAAGAAATTTGTTGATATATTCATCTATTGTGAGTTGTCCTAGATTGAGTTCAGAAAACTCCTTGGTATTATCATCATAGTATCTTTCAGACAGGTACTTCCTCTAAAAGTATTTCTTGAATTCTTTCCATGAAAAATTCTTCTCATGAATTCCTTTCACATTCCTAAGGTCCTCCCACCAAATGGAGGCCTTTCCATTCAAGATGAAAATGGCTATTTGAGCCTTTAAGTTTTCAGAGTAGTCATGTAATTTGAAGTACTTCTTCAAGCCAAGTATTGAAACTTATGCTTCTTCCCCCTTTTTAATTTCTCCATTGAAAGTGGGTGGTTTTGATTTCTTAAACTCTTCAGGCTCATGGCTCTTGGAATGGTTCCTCCTCTTTCTTCTCCTTTGAGAATGTGAACTAGTCCCACTACTAGACAACTCCTTGAAGTTGTCAGTTTCCTCACAAGATGATTCTTCATTTGAAGCCTTGGCATTATCATTCCTCTTGAATCCATGTTGGGCCTTCTTTAAGGTGCTTCTTCTCATGTGGCTACTTTAAAGACCATGCTTTTGTATCTCAGGTGGGATTTTCATTTTCTTAGTATGATGTTTATCCATGTTACTAGCTACTGGCCCATGTTGCAGCTGCCTTTGTATATCTGATAGGCTTTGCAGTAGAACTGCATTAATTTCAATTTGTTTTTCTTGTTCTTTTATCAACCTTCAATTGTCTTCCTTACAACTTTGTAATTCTACCATGAGTCTTCTTATAGTTTCAACAAATCTGGAGGGGTATCCACCACCATCCTCTCATCAGATTCTTCTTCTCTATTGTGGGATATTTCTCCCAACTCATGGTGTGTCAGCATTCTTCATGATGTATTTTTCCTTTCTATCCACTAACCATTTAAGTGTTGATAACAACATTTTTTGTTAGTTAACTATCTACTAATTTATGAACAACACATGAAATTTGTAAGGTGAAATCAGTTTCATTATTTGGAAACATTAGCAACACACAGTTTAGATTTTTAAAACATATAACGACAACATAAATTTTCAGTCCTCTCTTCAGAAATAGATTCTAAATAAGCTCTTATGAATGGGTAGGGTAGGGTTCCCTACCCCTTAAAGTTCCCCTAATAAAATTTATTCATCTCTCTCATGAGCCCAAGAAGGTCAAGTGTTGTTTCCTGCTTTGATACCAATCTGTCACACACCCAACCCCCTAAGTATCCTTTTAAGGGATGTGGCATAAAATTTTCTCTTTACTACTACTCCCTTGAATTTCTCGACACAAGGACACCATCGCCTTATGCTTGTTGAGAGTCTTCCAAATACTATAAGTTTGTCCAAAACCGAGTTCTAAATTGATATTTATGGCTTTCTAAAATTTTTGAGGCGTCATTGGCCAAAGCCCACCCCCTCACAATGTGGCACCCATGTGGCTCTACTTCATCCATACCAGTCAACGTAGCACTAACGCGACTGAATTCATCATCTTCTATTGGTGATGTGGCCATCAGAGGACAGGGTCACAAGGAAATTCCTTTCTCAATTCTTTTAGTCATGAATTATATATGTAATTATGCATTTTTGTAATTATGTATATAATAATAGAATTGTTGAAAGACCCACTAGACCTAGACTTACTTTATTTCCTAGAATTTTTCAACTACCAAGCTTTCATGGCTTCGGGCCTTCGACCCTCTATCATATTCATACAATCCCAAAACCCCCTGAAGTTCCAAATTCCAGAGGACTTTTCCCATCCAGAATCTAGGGTGGAGAGGTGTCCACCCTTGATTCTAACAGTTTAGTTTTTTTCACTCTTAACACATAGCCTATTCTTGACGATGGTCCCACACTTATTTCACGTCCAGTCTCATGTTGACAGATGGGTTTTCTCTGACATGCCATATCATCATAGCATACAAGGACTCACTCAACCATAGGTTGACACTTGTCTAGCTCTTATATGCTTATTAAATTAATTAATCATTGTCATAATAAATTCCCTCTCTTTCTTTATTAATTATTTATTTAATCCCTATTAGGGATAATTAATCTTCATTAAAATTAATTAACCCCATAAATTCAAGTTTTACTTGGCCTACATTACCGGTCCAGCTAAACCAAGGATTACTCCCCTTTTTCCTTGAAAATCCAATATTTCAAGATGGATTAGTGTTAATTATTATATTAAAGCCTCATCACGTTAACTCATAATCAAATCATATTACTAATTAGTTTTTAATTAATTATATTATAATATAATCACAATAAATTATATTATTATATAATAAAATATTTTAACTTGTACTTAGGGTCATTAATAGTAAGTACTATGTAAATCTCTGGACTTCGACGTATTTACTCTCCATCCTCTTATGCACGTACCCAAAAATCATGAAAGTCGAAGTTCTAAAGAGGGTCCCACTTATATTATATTGTAATGAAAATATAATTTAATTATATTATATTACATTACAATGAATTACATTAAATGCTTATTACAATTATTTTCATTGGTTTAATTACATTAAATATAATACAATGTGATTAATTATATTTAATCTTCATCCAAACATTGGAACAAGGGAAGGTAGGTCCGGGCCTTCGTCCATTAGCTCATGCACTCTATCACCCCACACATCCTGTAGTCCCGAAGTCCGAAAATCCTGGAGTCCTAAAGTCTTGAAGTTCCAAAGGGGTCCACACTTATACATGTCATGCATGAAATAATAATTTTAGAAAGGGAAATGGATTGGCGTCATCCATGTGAAAATATTATAATAAAATTTTATTATTATATAATATATTATATTACACCCCTTTGGAAATTGCGCCTAGGTTTATTAAATCCCAAATATTATATTTAGTATTGGAATGAGAGAAAACTCTTTGGGTCAACTCCTTCGGCTCTTCAACAAACTCTCCATTCTCAAACCTCCTGGAGCCCTGGAGTCCCAAAGTCCTGAAGGGGCCCCACTTGTATTATGTCGTGATACAAATACAATTAATTATTTTGGACTATAACATAATAAATTACAAGAAAGGTTTATTATAATCAATTACATTAATTTTATCACATTAAATATAATATAATAAAATTTATTATATTTAATATTTATGTAGCTTTGGTACAGGGAAAGGTAGAGTTCGAGTCTTCGACGATTTTAACTTGTGAGTTCCATCGCCCCAAACATCCGGGAGCCCTGAAGTCCCAAAGTCTCAAATACCACGAGATGGTTAAGGAATTTAGTCACGGGTTATTTCCTAGTGTACTTTGAAATTATAATAGTATTAAATTATATTTCTTTTGGCCTCAGGCCTTTTATTCTCCAAGAACGTTAACCTCCATTTTCCAGAAGGATTATATATATAATTTAAATGGAATTATTTTCTCTTACAAGAAAATAAGGGAAAAGAAATATAATTTCCTAGTCTTTATAAAACAATTTAATGAAATACGGACCAAGGAAATTTATCCATTTTGGAATTAAATTCATATTTCTAATTTTCCTCTCCTCCTGGGTAAAGGAGTAGATTTTCTCGTTTTACAATGATTTAATTTTCTTAATCAAAATTAAGTAAATTAATCTTAAGGCAAAGGATTTACTCCACACTAAAGTTTACATTTCTATTGAAAATTACAGCCCACCACAATTATGGGGATTTTTCCCAAATTTATAGGAAATTTAACACACGTGTAGCATAATTGTTATTAATACCAAAATGAAATCTAAAGGGATTTTGTACTTCGAATTCAAGTAAGAAGTGTCATGTTTAATTCCAAAATTATGTTTCCTTACTACCTATTTATAATGACTTTTGCATTTCTAAATATTTGGGTTGTTTCCCTAAAATCCAAACCCAGATTTGATATCCTCTACATTTTTTGTAATAAGGCTCGAGGAAAACTAAAATATAACACTAATATGCATAAATAAACCTCTCTCTTTTTAGATGATTTATAGATTTTTTTAACGGTTCATTCATCATTGCCAATGCATGCATTAAACTGTGCAGCACAATCAACCACAACATTCACTCCTAGAAATCTTATTTTAACACATAGATAATCAAGAGATAAGGAAGTAAATCAGATGAGATTCATCTAAATCATTCTCTTCCTTTTACCTAAATTTGTCAAGCCACTTTTGTCAGAAATTAAACTTACGCAACTCTAAAACACAGTCTATAATTTTCCCTGAACTTAACACTAAAGAGATTTAGCAAAATATACTTATCTAGAAACCAAATAATGTTGCAACTACTGAAATGGGTGCCCTTTTCCACCCAACCATAGGCACAACAAATCCTGGAAGGATTTACCAATGGCCACCCCCTAGCTAGATCATGATGCCCTGAGAGAGATTCTTCCTTTTGTTCAGCAACAACCAGGGACATAAATCACTTTCCTCCTCCCACAAGAATTATGGCAGATTAGTTTTCTATCCAGCAAGAAAGGGAGGTTGTTGTGATTTCACTCCATGTTTCTATAGCTTTGTTTATCATCTTGATTAGAAAAACACTTCCCAACAATTCTTGTACTCAGAAACAAATTTGTTTCCTTGTTCTCTTCAGAAATAGAGAGTTGCACATGCTCTCCCTCTTCATAAATGGTCACCAGACCTATTCCTCTTGCATCTTCTCCTCTGCCGAAAATTTTTCCTTCATTTTCTTGCCTTCCTCAGCAAGATTTTGTGGGTCCATTTTTCCATTTCATGGGTCAGATCAGGAAATTTCTAGATGGGTACTATTCCCATCTCCTCATTGACTCTCAAGGAAGAATTCCCAACCACCAACTTGATTGGTAATGAAATTCTTTGGGTTAGAGGATTGTTCTGGGTCTAAACAATTTCAATCTAGTAGAGTACTTGATCCAGATTATTTTGAGAACACCATGAAGGCATAAATATAACCGAGATATAAAAACGAAATACAGAAAAACATAGAAGAGAACACATAAATATAGTGAAATCCAAATTCTATTACTGAATAAGATATAAAAAAA
>JASDQU010736783.1:0-28420 GCA_032191745.1 Picea mariana | reverse complement strand
CACAAGTACAAATGATATATGCTCAACCTCGCAGAGTAGACCCTAGAGTTGTTGTTATTACTCGAGGAGGTGCTGCTACAAAAGAGGATAGAATGACCCAGGAAAAGATCACAGAAAACTCAAGTATCAGGAAAGCTGCAGAGAGGAATCAAGATTTTGATGCGAAGAAAGAAAGGTAAATTTTTGAAGAGGCCAGGTAAGAATTTGTTGACGGGAAAAATTGAATGCTCGTCAACTAGAAGAGTGGATCTGGTCTAGGGTTGTCTAAATAACTCAAGCCGTTTGGGATGACCCACCCTGACGGGTTTAGCGGCTCCATTAGCCAATCTAAGTCATAGGAAAACAAATGAAAACTACACTAAGGAACTAATCTAAATGAAAACAATAATTAAAGCAAACTAAATAACAAATCTAAAATACATATATACAATCTATTACCTAAATTATACAACTATAATTCTATAAAATTAAATGTTCAATTACCAACAAAATCAGATCTAATTACAAATATACAATAGTTACAGATTACAGATTTAAATGAAAACCTGCAAAAGTCATTTGTAATCTATCCTAAGACAACGAAACTATTGTTTTTTATCTTTATAATTTTATGAGAAAGAAATTAAATAAAAACTATCTAAGCTAAGCAACTAAAATAATAACTCTAACTACAAATCTGAACTATACATATATCTATCTAAACTACTTATATTATACTAACAAATTAACTATCAAACAACAAATAACAAACTGACCTGAAGTAACGCTTCAGGTTTGTCCTGTATGCAATAGTTGATTCAGCTGTTCGGTGGGAGGAAACCCACACCAGATTCTCCACGAGCTTCTCATAAACTAGAAGAAATTGTGCTCTTCAAATATAAACGACGGGACAAACAAGACATAAAAAATTACAGCAATCTTATAATTTACAAATCATCGCAGTCAGATAAATCCTTGTGCAAAATTTGTACATAACAATTCAATTAATGAAAAGATAAACCTGTATTCATTAAATTGAAATAGAGTGATTACTGTATTTTTAAATAAGAGAGATCAGATATGGACAACATATAAATCAAATCACATCAACATGCAATGAATCTTGATAGCTAAAGTAGTCAATGACTGATTACAAACTGATATGAATAAAATCTGAAACAAAAGTTTGATATATTGAAAGAGAAAGTTGTTACAAGACATCAACTTTCATCCCAGTCTGTATCATAAATCCATAGTCTGTTTCTCCCAATGGTGATGATGATTTTTACAAAAAATAACAAGTATTTAAAGACTTCTCACAGGGTAAAACATCCCTGTGGGAATTATCAAAATAGTTTACAAAAAATTTGGGGATAATATCCCAAGTCTCTATTTCTGACTCAAGATCACAACTTAAAACAAAAACTACATCACAAAAGTATCTCCTAAACTGCTACAACATGCCCAATTGATCATTGTAATTCGTATGCACCTGAAAGAGGACAAGAATAGAGAAGATTAGAGGATATTTTATTGATAAAATTGACAAAAATCTAATTTTTAAGACTAGCTACAGAATCTCACGATTCTATAGCTGGTCTAATTTGAGCATAGAATCATTTTAAAATCAATCCAAAACTTAAAGAATTATATTCAAACTATTAAACAAATATTTAATTGCTAATTGGAAATCGAATGAATTATTCAAATCAAAACTTCTATGCTAATTCGAGAGCAAACGAAATCATGTTTGAATGAATGGTAACATAGATACATGCACTCTGTTCAACATTTGTTATCACCAATTCAGGGTAAACAAAATCTCTTAGATAATTCGAAAGCAATGAAATCATTTTCATGAACCAATTTTAATCGACACAAACTGTAACCAGTTAAACAAATCATTCATGCAATATTTTATGTTGCCTCAGCCATTAACAAAATCGCTTTCGAATCAAAAACAAAATTAACAAGATCGTTTAAATCCAAACTAACTTTGAATCCATCGTATAATGCAAGCGACTATGCTAATCGAGGGCATACAGTATCGTTTCAGGTTCAACCAAAGAAATGAATCAAACCAATTTGGGACTGACACAATCGTTATGCAAAATCATATTTACCAAACAACTCTTGTGTACAGGTTGAATGCAATCCAAAACGAAAATATTGATTCAATACAAAACAAAATCATTCCTAGTAAATCAAGGTCAACAGGATTGTTTTGAATCAAACAGAACTTAATCGAAATCAAACCCAAACGACTATCCATACAGAATCATTTCAAAAAGAATTACAAACAAAATCGAAAACAAATCAATCATTTAGACTAAACTGAGAATAATAAAATCTCATTAACTAAATTATAGCTGTGTCTGAGTTTAGCAAACGAATTTCCCACTCATGATTCATAACGAAATTGTTTTGGTAAAATAAAGTAATAGAATCATTTTGAATCAAAATGAACAGAGCTATTGAAATCAAATCCAATCGGTTATATTAGTCCAAACCATTTCATAAAACGAAATTAATATTAAAATTCATACCTGAACAATAAGAAAAGGCTTTGATCATGATAACTTGGAATTGACGAAGGTCGTTGCTGCTTCGACGTTCCTGAAGAAAATTGAACCGGTGGTTTTTTGTTTCTTGTCATTAGCTTGAAGCCTGTCTCTTTCTTTTGACAACACTATAACTTGCTCCTCTATCGATTTGATCTTTGATTGCAACAAGGGAATGTCAGTGTAATAACGCTCTAGCCAAGCATTACATTGGATGCATGATGGTTGCTCGGGCTTTGGCATCACAGGCAAGGGCTTGTTCAAGATATTAGGGGTTTCCTTGTTCAGCTTGATTCTCGGGTAGTTAGGATCATTTTTGAGGCATGGGGGTAAGTTAGAGACATAGTCATAGGGTTTCTTAGAGCATAGGCCATGGGAATAGGGGTACTCCTCAGCTAGGAAACGCTCAATATCAGAGTCTGAGTCCTCGCTCAACACTATGGGATTTTGGTCGATGTTCTGTTTAGGCTTGTTCCGGGCAAATCTCGATATCAATCGAGCATTTTTCTTCCCTTTACTGTTGACAACATTGTCACCTCTGCCTTTCTTACTCATAGGATTCTTGACGGCCTCGGTCTTGTCTTTTGTATATGGGTTGGCCGTGGCATTAGATAGATCTATGTCAAGGAAATCCGAGGGTTTGGCAGGGGGTAGAAGGATATGAAACGGCACAGTTGGCCCAACCAAAGTTTCTGTAACCACAACCTTGTTGATTTGAGCAGACTTGGGATTGGCAAAGCCATTCCTTGATAGGAAGGCTTGCCAATTATCGCCATGAAGGCTCAAATGGTGGACGATGATGAGTTTAATCAAGCCATGATGAAAAAGGCTGCTATCAGCCTTCTCACGCTTGAATCTCTTAGAAATCTTGTAAAGACTATGCAAGAAATAATGTGGTGTGTTCAAAGGATAGCCTATGAAATTTCTTCAATAACCAGAGGTGATATAGAAATACCAATCCATACCGACCTTCACAGGTCACAAACTATTTAACAATTACCAAAATATCATGCCCCTGGGTTTGATGGTATTGATGGGCATACCTTTATCACAGGAAACAATCTTTCTTGATGTGAATAGCAATGGCCACAACACCTCATCTACTTTGGAATTTTTAAAACACCTTTGGCCTGTAGTCGATAGTCCTATAGTAGAGCTTATGAATTCTTCATTCAGCGCGAGCTGTATGTCACCAACCTTATCCCTACAACCATCGAAGGTGATGGCGAATTGTTGGGAAACCGAAAGGTTGAAACCCTCGAACCTATGTATAAACACCAGCCAACCACTATTTTCCAAATTCTTATGGGCATTATCAAATAGCAACAGATTTTAGCTACCGTTTGGCTCTATGCACACCACCGGTGCCATAGACAGGAGCACACGGTGAGCAGGGTGAGTGGATAAGGGTTCGAACAGAGTATACTTAGGGTCGATAGCTCATGGGCTTACCCGAAAACAACAGAGCTAACCCGGGATAGAGGGAAAGCATTAATGACCGAATTTGTGAAGGTGGTGGAGCTAACTTAGCCCATGCAAAACAGTCATTTCCCATAGTACAACCGACGATGCATATAACGATTCAAATCACTGTTGCATATGTTAAAAACCATGCCAGTCAAGCAATCAATGAAATCTATGGTAAGTGGACCAAACATTTGCGCAAGCAGTAGTATCAACATAGTTTTAAAACCAAAATAATGATTCGAAATCAACACCAAGGGTTCGTTCATATGAAATATGTGTTGTATGAAATGATTTATACCAAGGGTCTAACCACAATGTCAATGCGTTTTCATGAAACCAATGTGTCAAAGAAATCGATGAAAGAACATAGAAATAAAACCACCATTACATCAAAAACTCGATCATAAGAATATCATCACAGTCTTGTAAAAACAAATTCATATTAACAATTAAAGAATGCCAGATGAGTAAAGATCTTGGTAGCTTGCCAACTATGCGACTATAATTAAATTGGAAATGCAATAAACACCTAGACAAGAGTAACCAAAATAATCCAGTGACGATTTTAATGTGACTTTGAAAAAAATGTTTTCACGCTTGCAGTTGTGAAAATGAGAACAAAGGTAAGTGTGCAAATGCACAAAATAATAGTGTCATTTTATTCCAAATATTGCGATGAAAATCAAGGGTTGCAAAACGCTGGTGTAGGCATCTTATAAGGATAGGATAAAAATGTGAATTGGCTGCCAACAATGGAGATACACTGGTAGAAGCAGTTATCTATACCAAAAGAACAAATTCAGATTAGGATAACAAGAATAATTCCAACAGAAATAACAAGAAAATTGTTTAAACATCATCTATGATCAAATATTCCAGCAGTTTTTAAAGGATGAAAACTGGTAACAGTCTTAAGACAAGCGATCCACGATATTAAAGATATAATCCCCAATACTTTTGACAGAGCCACTTCTGCCAGCAGGCATCCATAGCCTCAACAGGGTTTCCATTTAACCCACTCTGATATCCGTATCCTACCAAGAAGTTCCAGATCAGAATAAAGGACATTTTAAGGTCAAGAGGTTTCATATTTACAAATTTTCATATACCCGACATTGCTTCGCTGCCAGCGGGCCTGTTCAGTACCCGACGAAGTTGTATTGGCATCATGCATGCATTTACCCACTACCAGTAGACCTGTTCAGCATCCCAGCGGGTTTACAAACACTTCCCACAGCTCTTTTAATGATTTATTTTGTTTTTCAAAGATATATAGTTGAGCAGGTGACGCTGAAAATTATGATATTTTAACATATTTTTTTCAGACCTCAGTAGAATTTTTTAGAATTGTCCTTCATTAAGATCCAGAGATGGTTTGTTTATAGACCCAACTTTCTAAGGCAGGGAGACATCTTTCTGATTCATTCCCTTAAGGAACAGGGACAACATAAGAAGATAATAGATGATTTTGACAGGCTTTACTCATAGATCAAAATCAGTTAACTTCTTTCAAACAACAGTCTTTGCCAACACAGATGTAAATTTTAAAAGTATATAATTGATGTTTATACAATTTTTCAGCAGTCATTTCAATGAAGGAATTTTTTGTTTTCTTTGTCCAAATAGCTCAACATGTAGGTATGTGTATTTCCAAAAAAAAAAACTGATAAGCGCAAAGGAGAAATCCAAACCAAAACAACAAAGAAAAAGAAAACATAAACAAAATATATACATAATATACAAAGAGTTGTCATCAAGAAAAATATATTTTCAGAGCTTGGCCATTCACCGGATAGGTGTGAGGCTGCCCTTCTAGATTCTGCAATCGGAAAGAGCTGGGACCCAACTTTTCAGCAATTCAAAATGGTCCAAGCCATAAGTTTTGAAATTTCATGTGCTCTCCCTTTCCCTCGTGAGGTTTGTCCCACTTCAAAATAAGATCACCTACTTCGAAGTTCCTATCAGAGGCAGAGTTAGAATCGAACCAGCTTTTAACTACTAGTTGATGTTGATCTAACTTACATTTAGCTTGGGCTCTTACCTCTTCTAGCTTCATCAAAGCGTTAATTTGGTTTTCCAAAGGGGGGCAGTATTCTTGTTGTATTTTCTGCGATAGCTGAAGTGAGAGAAGAAGAATGTGTGGTGGCAGAATTGCTTCTCTTCCATAAATGAGAAAGAAGGGAGAGTTACCTACAACATTTTTTGGTGTTACCCTATCATCCCAAATCACGTTTAATAGTGCATTGTGCCAGTTTTTGTGATTTTCAGCCACCGTTCTCTTGATGATTTTAATCAGATTCTTATTTGTTGACTCTGCCAATCCATTGCCCTGGGGGTAATAGCTAGCATAATACTTCAATTTAATTCATTTTTCTAAAGAGAACTCACTCATCTCAAGAGATGAAAAATAAGAAGCGTTGTCGAATACTAAACAGTCAGGGATACCAAAATGAGTAATAATATTCGAATTTAGAAAGGCAATTACCTGACTGGTATTAAAAGTCCTTAAAGCGGCAGCTTCAGACCACCGAGTAAAGTAATCTGTGGCTATTATGATAAAATTATGTTGTTGTGAGGATGGGGGGTTGATTGGACCTATTATATCAAGGCCCCACTACTGAAAAGGAGAGTCTACTGAAACGGGTTGCAAAGGAAAGGTTGGTTTCTGTAACCGCCCTGATGCTTTTTGACAAATAATACACTTACGACACAAGGCATGGGCGTCTCTAAAAATCATGGGCCAGTAATAACTGGCTCTCAAAACCTTATGGGTAGTGGTGTCACCACCAAAATGCCCACCAGCTTCTCCTGCATGTAACTCTAGTAAGACCTTTTCTGCTTCGTCTTTCTCGAGATAGCGCATCAGTACGCCATCAAAATTTTGACAAAACAGAATACCATTAACCAAATGAAAGGAGGTAGACTTTAATCTCAACGCTCTTCTTTTAGTGGGATCCAGGTGAGGGAGGGATGACCCATGTTCAAGACAGAATTTTATATCGTCACACCAAGGACTGACAGAGTTTTGTGCGTAGCAGATTGCATTTTGATTGTGCTGTACTAGGTTTGACATATCGTTTTCTTCTTGCTGTCCTTCTGCTGAATCAACAACTAACTTGCATAACCCTTGGCCTCTCACTATCTAAGCTGGGGTAATTTCTATGTCGTACTCCTGCAAGGAGGTGACCTAGTTAGCCCTCTTTTCTCCTAGTTCTTTCTGCACTAACAAGTTCCTGACGGCTGGATAAGGGACAATAACTTTCATCCTAGATTTCAAAAGATAAGAATGGAAGTACTTGACTGCTTTGAAAATAACATAGGCTTGTTGATCTACCAATGGGTAATTAAGTTCAGTGCCTTTGAAAGCAGAGCTCATAAAGGCAATGGGTACTTCGTTATTTTCAACGTTCTTTTGAGTTAGGACGACAGCATAGGAACGGTTAGAAGCAAAAGTGTAGAGCGTGAAGTCTTGGGAAAAGTTGGGGCTCATGAGAGAAGGAGCATATATTATGGCCTTCTTTATTGCATTAAAATCTTGATTTTCTAAGGGTCCCCAGTGATATTGTGCGTCTTTCTTAATTAAATTTTGTAAAGGTCTAACCATTTCGGAGAAGCCGGGGACGAATCTCCTGACGAAGTTTATTTGGCCTAAGAAAGACTGCATAGAATTTTTGCAAGTAGGAGGGGGAAGTTTCGAAATGACTTGACTCCTTTCGGGGTCGATAATCATCCCTTTTCTTGACACAATAAATCCTAAGAGTTTACCCTGTTCTACTGCAAAGATGGATTTTTTAGGATTCAAGGAAATGCCGTATTTACGACATTGCTGTAGAATGACTCTTAAATGAGCTAGATGATCGGTTTTGTTTTTGGAAAATATAGTAACATCATCTAAGTAAACTACAATGGACTGATTGATTAAGCCTCGGAAAGCGATGCCCATCTCTCTCTGGAAAGTGGCACTGGCATTAATCAATCCAAAGGTCATTTTTCGATAAGCGAAGGTGCCACATGGGGTGAGGAAGGTATTTTTAAGTTGGTCTAGAGGAGACATCAGGACTTGGTTGTACCCCAAGAAACCATCCAATAAGGATAGCCTCTTAGAACCAAATACCTACTGAAGGATCTATTCCATGGGTGGGACAGGGTAGTTGTCTTTATCAGACACTCTATTAAGGTTTCGAAAATCGATGCATAGTCAGATTTCCCCACTTTTCTTCTGGACAGGAACAAGGTTAGAAACCCATTGAGTGTGCCTAACAGGGAAAACTATCTTAGCATTCAGGAGTTTATTCAATTCTTTTTTGATGGTTGGTTCGAGCTTAGGGTGCATTTTTATTAATTTTTATTGAAAGGGTAAAGTTTGGGGTTTCATAGGAATGACGTGTTGTATGATGTTAGGGTCGAAATTTTTAAGGTCATCATACGTCCACACAAAAACATCTTTAAATTCTTTAAACAATTTAATAAATCCATCTTTTTCTTGTTCAGAACACCCAACCCCTAAATTAATGCACTGCAGATTGTCATTAGTTCCTAAGTTTACTTTTTCATATGATAACGAGGAACTATTGGTTTTGCAGTTGATTGAATTTTTGAATTTATCTTGAAGATCATAAAATTTCTCTAATCTAACTACAGATTTAGGGATCGAATTTACCATGTTTGATGAAGATTCAGGAGTTCTCGGATCTGGTATTATCGTGAAATCGCGCAAATTGTCGTCATGAGTGCATTCGTCTATCACCACACCTTGAAAAGTTTCCTCCATATGCAGGAAGATGATAATCTGCTGATCGTCATCGAATACTCTCCAATTCATGATGTTGTTGGGAACAGATGGCCTGAACAACAGTTCGACAGAGAATGCATCCGGGGACAAGCCTTCTGTAGGAAAGAGTTTAGAAGCTACGTTAGCTAATAGATCTGCTTCAGAATTATTCAATCTAGGAATAGAATTTATATTGAAAGAAGAAAACTTATTCATTAAATTCCATAACTCAGATTGGTATCTTTTAAGATGCGGAGACAGACAGTGGATAGAATCTCTTACCTATCTAACCACGATTTCGGAATCACCAAGATAGTCAAGTTTTGAATGTTCATGTCTAAATCTTTTCTGAGACCCTGTAGTAAAGCCTCATATTCTGTTGTGTTATTAGTACATTCAAATTCTAACCTACATGCAATCAAGGTTTTTTTACCTGAGGGATCAACAATAACGCAGCCTGCACCAGCTCCTTCTTTGGACTTTGACCCGTCAAAATAAAGAGACCAAATTTGATTTTTATCAGGTGCATGAGACCATTGTGTAGAAGCTGATGACTGCACATATGCTACAATCTCGGACTATTGTTCTGGGTTGGTGATAGCTGAAGTCTCGGCCATGAAATTTCCGAAAAAGGTATCCATCCCTTGTAATTTGGGTGAATCAACAGAAAGTGTAAATGGATCATTTGGATCGTTCAGATCTGTGACCGTGAACTTAAGGTAGCGTTCACGATTTACCTTGATCTTGTTAGGCTTGCCATTCTATGGAAGCCATAGGTGAGACCAATCTGTCGCGAAATACACTTCTAGAATATCAACAACAATAATATCAATGACTTGATGAACCTTGGGGTTAGATGATAATCTTATAAGCACATTCCTTAATTCGCCTATAACCTTTACACTAGTTCGATCAAGTTGGATGATTTTTAAAGTGGAAGGTTCAACTTCAGCGTTAATCTTCTGACATACAGACCATGGCATCACATTGGATGACGCTCCTGAGTCTACCATACAACTGTGCACATTTCTATTAAAGATTTCAAAGGTTAACAAAAATGGAGGTACATTTTGGCGAGTACTAAATGTGGTAGTTTGTGTTTTTTTACTCGCAGTTTCTAAAGCTACTTTATCTACATTATTTACATTATTTATAGTAAGGCTTCCTTTATCATGAGGATCAGTATTGTTCTTAGTGGAAGTCTTCGGAGGAACTTTGTTCTGAACAACCTTGTTACTGCTTGAATTACCATTTTTGCCATTCTCTGCGATATTCTGTAACATTTTTTGTAGCAGAAATGGAAATTTCAATAACTCATAAACAAAAATTTTAGCCCTTAACTTTTTAAGAACTTCAACTAAATCATAAACTAAGTTGGGATTCACATGAATCTATTTAGTCTCGGCTGGTTTAGATTTCTTTGGAGGCAAAGTTGTAGTGTTTTTGGCAGAAGGTTTGTTTGTTGTCTTACTCCTAGTGTTGTAGGGATGCACTGTCTCAAAGTTAGATTGAAAGATGCTATCCGAGAAGTGTCCAAAAATGTTTGGAGAAGATCCTTCTTCTTGAACTGTCTCTTGTTCAACAACCTCCTCTGGAATCTCAGGAGGCATCGAGTTAGCCTGGGCTTCTAGAATTGTTTGAAGGGCGTATTGCAGACTTTCTAGATTAAGGTCTTCAGTATTTGGATTGGGTCGGTTGGTGGGAAAAAGTTTCCTGAACGGGGGTTTGTAAGGTCCTTTTATCAAGGAAGCTTATTCGGCTGTCTTTTTTAAATCTATAACTTGATTCGACAGTTTTTGAATGACTTTAGTTAAGTTTTCTAAATCAGAGCTTTCAGGTTGTGTTTTACTTTGAGTAGGTCTAGGGAGGATTTCGATCTTCTTTTTGGAAGATGAACTAGTTTCTGTTTCATTGCTAGCAGTGTCTTTTAAACTAAGTATGTCTTTTTCAATCTAGTTGGCCTCTTCGAATGCCTCTAACAACGTGGATTTCTTAGATCGTTTAACCCAAATGGCTATACTTTGATGCAAGGATTTAGTATAGTATGCTATGATAAGATTTTGGGCAGGCATGGAATCTGTAGGGATTTGGTTCTTAAGTGTTAAGAATCTTTGATTAAAGTCTTTAACTTTCTCTTTTGGGTTCATTCTTAAGTTAGAAAGCTCGATGACTAGGAATTCCAGAGGCTTATCGTCTCCGAACTTTTCCAAAAAGCATGACTCGAACTTTTCCCAAGACACGATGGTATGGGGTTGCTGGGAAAAGTACCATGTAGATGCATTGCCCTCAAAAGTATAGGGGAACAACCTACATAATACGTCTTCATGCTCGACATTGCAGAGTCTAATGGCTAACATAAAAATTTTAATGTGATCTTCAATGATCTGTTTAGAGTCAGGGTCAAACTCGGGAAGCCACTTCTCCATATGTTTGGGTAAGGGATGTTGATCTCCAGGTACGACTACTGCATCCTGGTCGATCCAAGGTCTAGCAAGATTTTTTTGGTTGTCCATTGGTGTAGTCAGTGTGGAAGGATGAGAAGGGGAACTGCCTTCATTAGAAGAGTCTTCTCCTGAAGAAGAAGGGGATGATGGAGGTGGTGAGGGAGGTATACCAGATCCTCCTGCAGCAAGAGTGAGGATTGGATCTGTAGGGTTCACACTGAGGTTAGTGCCTCCAAGTTGTTCTCTGATATCAGAGAAATCTAAAGGTTGGTCCAAAGGTTGATTTGGTTGCCTCAAACGGGCTAAGACACTATGAGTTCTTATGAGAGATTGGCGGACAATCTCTTGTATGTCACCACCTGTAGGATTTGGGGTTGCTGGCTCAACTGTGATCCGTGGATCGTCGTTTGATGTGGTTGTTGTTTGAGGGGGAATGTTATCATTCGAATGACTTCGTGTCACTATAGGTGAGCGATTAGGTGGTGGATAAGTCTTACGACCGCCTCGTTTCATTAATAAATTTCATGCCCTCCTTCTAGCGCCATTTGTTGATGGGTGAAATTGAACGCTCGCCAGCTGGAAGAGTGGATCCTGTCCGGGGTTGTCTAAATAACCCAATCCGTTTGGGATGACCCACCCTGACAGTTTAAGCAGCTCTATTAGCTGATCTAAGTCCTAGGAAAACAAATGAGAACTGCACTAAGGAACTAATCTAAATGAAAACAATAATTCAAGCAAACTAAATAACAAATCTAAAATACATATATACAATCTATTACCTAAATTATACAACTATAATTCTATAAAATTAAATGTTCAATTACAAACAGAATCAGATCCAATTACAAATATACAATATTTACAGATTACAGATTTAAATGAAAACCTGCAAAAGTCATTTGTAATCTGTCCTAAGACAACGAAACTATTGTTTTTTATTTTTATAATTTTATGATAAATAAATTAAATAAAAACTATCTAAGCTAAGAAACTAAAATAATAACTCTAACTACAAATCTGAACTATACAGATATCTATCTAAACTACTTATATTATACTAACAAATTAACTATCAAACAACAAATAACAAACTGACCTGAAGTAACGCTTCAGGTTTGTCCTGTATGCAATAGTTGATTCAACTATTCGGTGGGAGGAAACCCACACCGAATTCTCCACGAGCTTCTCGTAAACTAGAAGCACTTGTGCTCTTCAAATATAAACGACAGGACAAACAAGACATAAAAAATTACAACAATCTTATAATTTACAAATCATCGTAGTCAGATAAATCCTTGTGCAAAATTTGTACATAACAATTCAATTAATGAAAAGATAAACTTGTATTCATTAAATTGAAATAGAGTGATTGCTATATTTTTAAATAAGAGAGATCAGATATGGACAACATATAAATCAAATCACATCAACATGCAATGAATCATGATAGCTAAAGTAGTCGATGACTGATTACAAACTGATATGAATAAAATCTGAAACAAAAGTTTGATATATTGAAAGCGAAAGCTGTTATAAGACATCAACTTTCATCCCAGTCTGTATCATAAATCCATAGTCTGGTTCTCCCAATAGTGATGATGATTTTTAAAAAAAATAACAAGTATTTAAAGACTTCCCACAGGGTAAAACATCCCTGTGGTAATTATCAAAACAATTTACAAAAAATTTGGGGATAATATCCCAAGTCTCTATTTCTGACTCAAGCTAACAACTTAAAACAAAAACTACATCACAAAATTATCTCCTAAACTGCTACAACATGCCCAATTGATCATTGTAATTCGTATGCACCTGAAAGAGGACAAGAATAGACAAGATTAGAGGATATTTTATTGATAAAATTGACAAAAATCTAATTTTTAAGACTAGCTACAGAATCTCGCGATTCTATAGCTGGTCTAATTTGAGCATAGAATTGTTTTAAAATCAATCCAAAACTTAAAGAATTATATTCAAACTATTAAACAAATATTTAATTCCTAATTGGAAATCGAATGAATTATTCAAATCAAAACTTCTATGCTAATTCGAGAGAAAACGAAATCATGTTTGAACGAATGGTAACAGAGATACATGCACTCTGTTCAACATTTGTTATCACCAATTCAGGGTAAACAAAATCTCTTAGACAATTTGAAAGAAATGAAATCATTTTCATGAACCAATTTTAATCGATACAAACTGTAATTGGTTAAACAAATTATTCATGCAATAGTTTATGTAACCTCAGCCATTAACAAAATCCCTTTCGAATCAAAAATGAAATTAACAAGATCATTTAAATCCAAACTAACTTTGAATCCATCGTATAATGCAAGAGACTGTGCTAATCGAGGGCATACAGTATCGTTTCAGGTTCAACCAAAGAAATTAATCAAACCAATTTGGGACCGACACAATCGTTATGCAAAATTGTATTTACCAAACAAATCTTGTGTACAGGTCGAATGCAATCCAAAACGAAAATATTGATTCAATACAAAACAAAATCGTTCCTAGTAAATCGAGGTGAACAGGATTGTTTTGAATCAAACAGAACTTAATCGAAATCAAACCCAAACGACTATCCATACATAATCGTTTCGAAAAGCAATCCAAACTAAATTGAAAACAAATCAATCATTTAGACTAAACTGAGAATAATAAAATCTGATTAACTAAATCATAGCTATGTCCAAGTTTAGCAAACAAATTTCCCACTCATGATTCATAACGAAACTGTTTTGGTAAAATAAAGCAACAAAATCATTTTGAATCAAAATGAATAGAGCTATTGAAAGCAAATCCAATCGGTTATATTAATCCAAACCAATTCATAAAACAAAATTAATATTGAAATTCATACCTGAATAGTAAGAAAAGGCTTTGATCATGATAACTTGGAATTGACGAAGGCCATTGCTGCTTCGACGTTCCTGAAGACAATTGAACCGGTGGTTTTTTGTTTATTGTCATTATCTTGAAGCATGTCTCTTTCTTTTGACAGCGTTGTAACTTGCTCCTATAACGATTTGATATTTGATTGCAACAAGGGAACGTCGGTGTAATAACTCTCTATCCAAGCATTACATTGGATGCATGATGGTTGCTCGGGCTTTGGCATCACAGGAGAGGGTTTGTTCAAGATATCAAGGGTTTCCTTGTGCAGCTTGATTCCCGGGTAGTTAGGATCGTTTTTGAGGCACGGGGGTAAGTTAGAGACATAGTCATAGGGTTTATCAGAGCATAGTCCATGGGAATAGGGGTACTCCTCATCTAGGAAATGCTCAATATTGGAGTCTGAGTCCTCGCTCAACACTATGGGCTTTTGGTTGATGTTCTGTTTAGGCTTGTTCCGGGAAAATCTTGATATCAATCGAGCATTTTTCTTCCTTTTACTGTTGACAACATTGTCACCTTTGCCTTTCTTACTCACAGGCTTCTTGACGGCCTCAGTCTTGTCTTTTGTATATGGGTTGGCCATGGCATTGGATAGATCTATGTTAGGGAAATCCGAGGGTTTGGCAGGGGGTAGAAGGATATGAAATTCCACAGATGGCCCAACCAATGTTTTTGTAACCACAACCTTGTCAATTTGAGCAGACTCATGATTGGCAAAGCCATTTCTTGATAGGAAGGGTTGACAATTATCGCCTTGAAGGCTCAAATGGTGGACGATGATGAGTTTAATCAAGCCGTGATGAAAAAGGTTGTTATCAACCTTCTCATGATTGAATCTCTTAGACATCTTGTAAAGACTACGCAAGAAATAATGTTGCATGTTCAAAGGATAGCCTATGAAATTCATCAATAACCGGAGGTGATACAGAAATGCCAAGCCATACTGACCTTCACAGGTCACAAACTGTTTAACAATTACCAAAAGATCGTGCCACCTGGGTTTGATGGTATTGATGGGCATACCTTTATCACAGGAAACAATCTTTCTTGATGTGAATAGCAATGGCCATGACACCTCATCTACTTTGGAATTTTTAAACCACCTTTGGCCTGTAGCCGACAGTCCTGTAGCAGAGCTTATGAATTCTTCATTCAACTTGAGTTGTATGTCACCGAACTTATCCCTGCAACCATCGAAAGTGAGGGAGAATTGTTGGGCAACCGAAAGGTTGAAACCCTTGAAACTCTGTATAAACACCAGCCAACCACTGTTTTCCAAATCCTTACGGGCATTATCGAATAGCAACAGAGTTTAGCTACCGTTTGGCTCTATGCGCACCACTGGTGCCATAGAAAGGAGCACACGGTGAGCAGCGTGAGTGGGTAAGGGTTCGAACAGAGTATACGCAGGGTCGATAGCTCATGGGATTACCTGAAAACAACAGAGCTAACCCGAGATAGAGGGAAAGCATTAATGACCGAATGTGCGAAGGTGGTGGAGCTAACTCAGACCATGCAAAACAATCATTTCCCACAGTACAACCGACAATGCATATAACGATTCAAATCACTATTTCATATGTTAAAAACCATGCCATTCAAGCAATCAATGAAATCTATGGTAAGTGGACCAAACATTTGCGTGAGCAATAGTATCAACATAGTTTTAAAACCAAAATAATGTTTTGAAATCAACACCAAGGGTTCGATCATATGAAATATGTGTTGTATGAAATGATTTATACCAAGGGTCTAACCACAACGTCAATGTGTTTTCATGAAACCAATGTGTCAAAGAAATCGATGAAAGAACATAGAAATCAAACCACCAATGCATCAAAAAATCGATCCTAAGAATATCATCACAGTCTTGTAAAAACGAAGTCATATTAACAATTAAAGAATGCCAAATGAGTAAAGATCTTGGTATCTTGCCAACGGTGTCACTATAATTAAATTGGAAACACAATAAACACCTAGACAAGAGTAACCAAAATAATCCAGTGACCATTTTAATGTGACTTCAAAAACACTTTTTTCACGCTTGTATTCATGAAAACGAGAACAAAGGTAAGTGTGCAAATGCATGAAATAATAGTGTCGTTTTATTCCAAGTATTGCGATGAAAATCAAGGGTTGCAAAACACTGGTGTAGGCAGCTTATAAGGATAGGATAAAAATGTGAATTGGCTGCCAACAGAATTCAAAGAAGATCAAGGGTATTCTTCAAAAACACAACCAGAAATAAGAGAATATGGAATGCCTCACGCATTTGATCAGTCTGCTTCACCCAGAGAGGGAAAAGAGGTAAGTAAACTTGTCAGTTTCTTATATATGTTTATAGAACTACTTAAAGATGGGAAAGCTAGACAAGAACTACAAAATCTGGTTAAACAGTATGAGCTAGGAAAGATAGACCCCTTACTAAATAGGGAAGTACACCAAATTGGTAATAAGAGAAGGATAAATAAAGAATTACACTTGAATTCTTAGCTAGGAGAGTATGATATAGACTTTGTGGTCCTCGACTTAGGGTCGGAGGTCAATGTCATGACCAAGAAAACCTGGAAACTAATGGGAAAACCTAAGATGATTTATTCCCCTATCAGACTTCGCATGGCCAATCAACAAGTTGTTAGCCCATTTGGACGATTGTAACATGTCCTTGTGGACATCGATGAAGTTAGAACCTTTGCAGATTTTTAGGTAATTGAAATTGTTGATGACAACTGCCCTTACCCTGCATTGTTAGGAATCAATTGGGCCTTCAATAATTCTACCATTCTTGATCTAAAGAAAAGGCGTAAGAAATTTGAAAGATATGGACTTCGGGTCATTGCATCTTTAGATCCATATGAGGGTCCTCAATACACAGAGCCTATCAGAGAAGAAGACCACGTGTATGAACTGGAAAACATCTACAAACTAATAGCCATACAACAGGATTATATCAATCCTACATCGGATGGGAATTTGAGCTGGCGAAGTGACATCGCATGTTCATCAGACTCATAAGAAGCACTGGATAATTGGAAGAACAAGATGTATGAAGTCTCTACCAGAAGATGTGTTAGAATAACCAGAGAGGTTCGATGGAACGACAAAATAGTGAGTAACTTACCCACATTTGATGGGTTGAACCCTTTACAAAAATTCTTATCAGAGTTTGATACAAGTGTACCAACACAACAGAGGTTGTTGGCAATGGATGAGGCCATGAAATCCACACCGGGAAGATGGTGAGGGATGCACAAAAGAAACATCATAGATTGTACACAATGTCGAACTTTGATGATATCACGGTTCTCAGCACAAGCAGTAAGCTGCAAAGTGAGGTACACAGGTTGAAGTTGCCCAAAGGACCATGTACGAAGTTGTGAAGAGGCCTGGAGTAACATTCCTTGAGAACAATGGGTGCATCGATTTATTAACACGCTGGACACGATCCCTATCAACTGGTACCTTCAAGCAGATCTGCGCCTCGTCACTGCAGATTGGGAAGGTATGACTTAGAATTTTGTAACCACATTTTTGTTTGAAAGTGAATTTCCTTTAGTATACCAAGAATTACATATTGTGAGACAGAGGGTATTCGAAGAGTCATATAGCCTCCCTATGGAACAAGAAGAGGATGAATGGACTACGCCATTCTAGAAATTGCAAGGATGTTACAACATCAATGCCAACGATGATGATGATCCTAGGAAGGTAAAAATCACTGAGACAAAAGGCCACAGATATGTGGAAGGACCAGGAGTTTAGATATCATTTATTGGTTAGCCAATCAAGATCAAAAAGGTCAACATTGGAACAGAGGAGACATCGAAGCTTGCCAATGTTGGATATTATTGAGATGCTGCTACCATTGACAAGATTACAGAGTTGTTGCACGAATATCAGGACTTCTTTCCGACCAAATTCACTGATATGAAGCGAATAAAAGGGCATATGGGTGAGATGAGAATACCTTTGAAACCAAATGCGAAGCCAGTCAAGCAAAGACCCTACAGGTTGAACTTGAAATACAAGGAAAAAGTAAATATTGAGCTCGATAGAATGTTGGAAGAAGAGATTATTGAACCTGTTAGTGCTATGTAATTTGTCCAAGGCTATAAAGGTATTCATAGAGGAAACATCAAAACCACTTCGAGTCAGGGATCTATCCCTCCAATACTCAGAGAGGGATCTCTCTGTAAAATTTATCTTTGTTTGAGATTTGATCTTAGGCTAGCTATGTAGAACAAGATTTGTTTTAAAGTTTTTGGTTGATACAACAAAGGGTCATTGGGAAAAATGGTGTAAAAAATAAAAGATAACATATGAATGGATAACTAAGACAAAATATGACCAGGCATGATAGTCATTCCAGTGGATCCTTTGATCTTATAAGATGGGAAAAGAAGGATAGATTGAAATTCATTTCAAATGTAGAGCATAGTATATCTGAATTATGCATTTCAAACTCGGAAGAAAACATAGATATTGTCTCAATCTAGCACAGGGTGTTAAGGAAAAATATTGCACATTATCTTCTCATAAACAATACAAAAATAAAAAAGCATGTGAAATAGGAAAATGACAAATTACATGAGGGAAAACTTCACCACTTAAACACAACACAGGAATTTGGAAATATAGTGCCTATGTATTCATTCATTAAGTCAGTTACAAGTTTAGAAACATTTCTACAATGGATGGGAACATTCCCATGCTATCCTTCACTATCCAGTATCTCCCCATTGACTTGAAAGCACAGGCTTTATAGCCTTTACATAAAAACAAAGATCCTATTAAACAATAACTGAAATACTAAAAATAGTACAAGATCAAACAGTTTCCACAACAACTAGATCGGATCCTATATTAAGGGGCCAAAACCCTATCAACAATGTCAATTTCAAATTCCTTCTTTGACAACTGGGCAATCTTGCCCAAAAATAGAAAAAATCCCTAAAAATATTGAACTGTCCGCCATGAAAAACTTGTCGAATTTCTGCAAAAAAAGGGGTCTTCACAAACATCTGTTTCTATTTAATTATGAAACCTGGGGAAAAAATGAAGGATTTTATTGTATATGGGAATATGTTGGACAAAAACCTCCTTTGGTTTCTCCATATTTGCCTCCAGCTCACCGAAACACCTCCCACAAAATCAGGACTGCAACAGGAAAATGAAAAACTGAAACAATGGGCCTTGAAGATGGCTTCGATTCTCCCTTCTCATGGCACCTGTGAAAACCCTGAGAGATGATTTTGTTCTTCATCCCATTATGGATAAAAAATTCTCTTAGTTTCTCAAAATTCATTTTTGTTCGCCCATAATCGGTTTTAGAAAAAGACATACTGAACAGGCAAAAAAGGGCAATTTTTAAAAAATATTGGGGAAAGTGGTTTTTTTGGGGGAAGGTGGTATTCTAGACCCCCCCTCAGGTGGTAAGTGATTTTAGGGGGGAGGGGGATTCCACTAGCCTGTGGAACCGACACCTGTCCAGGAGAGGTTTAATAAAACTACTCCATTTCGGACCCCCCCCTCTCATTAAACTTCAAATGGAGAGGGGGGGTCCGGAATTTTTAATATCCGTTGATTTGTTTTATGGGATGTGATTATATGTGTGAAGTTGGGTGGGTAGACTTAGGGTAGTGTTTTTATTTTTTACTTTTTGTTTTTAATTATATATGTTTTATTTTTTTTTTATGTTTGTTTTATTTTGTTTTTTGTTATATTTTGTATTATATTTTAATTGTTTCAATTTATATGTTTTTTATTATTGTTTTTGTGTTTTATTTTTATTTTTTTGTTTTTTTTAATGTTTTTTATTTTAATATTTTTTTATTTTTAATATTAATTAATAAAACATTAACCTAATCACTAATCAAATAAATTAATTATTAATTAATCAATTAATTAATTAATTAATTTTTAACAAGATTTAACCTAGCTTATTTATCTAATTATACTAACTTTATTAACCTATTTACTAACTACTAACATTATTAATTAAACTAATCGTTTATTGTTCCTTTTAGCCTAAGTTTGTTTATGCATGCATGAGTGGCGGGGGAGAGGTACTCAATGGGACAAAAGGACAAGGGAGTGAGGGCGCAGCGTGGATGAAGGATGCAGCAGGGAGATGGAGGATCGGGTGAAACAGATGGAGGGTAAAAAGGGATCAACCGAGCCATACTTCATCATCATGAGAGAAATTCCAAATCAACAGTCGAAGAATCGAGTTACCCATAATTATAGGACCCTAACATAGGATCCACCTAAGGATGGCAGCTCATTCAAGAGGTGTCAAGGATCTCAGACCTCTGAACATGTAGACTGGTGATTTATCCATTGGGTTGATCCCAAAATCTTATTCTGCAACCTGTACCTATTTTGATCTTACAACTAAAACCAAATTAAAATGAACACTGTTGAAAAAGAGATGCTCAGAATGTTGAGCTTATTCACTTTTTCCTACCTACCCTATGCTACTGGAAATTTTGTCGTTTTAAATGATACAATAATGCCAATGCACTTCTTGACATGGATGCAACTTTTCTGATGGGTTTTGAAATGATGCTTCTTCTAAACACACCCCTGTAACTGACTACCTGATCATGTCAATATCATAACAACTTTTCATCTCATGATTGGTGAATGAAGAATGATTTTGACTAGAGAGGTCATCCAACTAATCAACTATTGGATCCTGAAAAGACTGGCAAGTCTGTTGCACTGATTCAAATTAAATTTCCTGTCTTTTTATGTATTTATCCTTCAACACTTGTTCAAGAGTATCCTTCAAAATTTGAAATGAATTATAATCTAATGGGGCGGAATTACATTCCACTGTTTCAAATCTTGTTTCGAGTTCTGGACTTTGAAAATCAAGGGAAATAGTGACTGTGATTTTGGGTCTAAAATAGATCCCATTTCATCAATGACATCCTCTACTGACTCATCATAAAAAAATTTGTCTTCACTATTTACAACTTGCCTAGAGTTTCTTTTCAGAAATTGAAAAGATGAGAAACATAAGGGCAAAGATTTTTCCCTTACTCTGAAATTTTCTTCATTTTCCTCATCGTTGTCATATTTGAGTTGTAATTGATCTTCTTCCTACCAATGACATGTTGTTGGTTGCTTTGAATAGCCAACATCTATTTCAGCCTCATGATCATCATCATAGTGATCACACTTGGGTAGATTATTCCAGTAAGAAAAGTCATCAAACATGCACATCATATCAGTGGATGGCTCTTCAACAAGATGAGTTGGAACTTCATCTTCAACTATATTATGAATTGAATACATGAAAGAATCATTATCCAAACCATGGTACCAAGGGTGAGCTGCAAAATGTTTGGGAACTGTTACCTTTTCTTTCTCTGAAATCAATGGAACATGATGTCTTTGGACAACAAGCTCATCTTTCCTGTTGATCCTCTGCATCATCTCTTCCATGGTGTTGGCCAAAATGTCCATCTTAGCTTCTGATGACTTCAACTACTCCTTTTCTTTGTTCTTTACCTTTCACCTTTTGATCACCAAATTGGCCTCCACATCAACTTCAATTTCTGCATTTCTTCGAGAGTTGCAATGTTCCTTTCTCTTAATTGGAATGCCATCTCAGGATCGAAGGCATCTGGGAAATGCAAGTGGGCTGATCCTGGGGGTGGCCTTATATTAATAGGAATTTCATGATATACCTTATTAAACCTTGCTGAAAATTGTTGTACTGTTTCCCCTGACTGTCTTTTCAAATGGTCATACTCTTCTAGGATGAGAAAAACATTTCTCATGATCACCCATCGATCTAGGAAAGCTTGCACAAACTGATGGAAATTGTTAATGCTTGCAGCTGGGAGATTTTTAAACCAGTTCTTAACTTTACCTTACAAAGACAGGGAAAACATCCTTATATATACATCATCATCTTCAACTTCATAAAGGTCAAGGAAATCTTCAAACCTCTGGATGTGTTTTTTAGCAATAATATTGGCATTCTCTCCATCAAACCTAGGCAGATTATTGGTGTAATTTGTAGGGAGGTCATGGAGGAGAGGAGGCAAATATAGGTGCTTGTATCTGTCTAGGATTTTTTCAGGTACAAGAGGTAAAGCAAGGGGCTCATAATAGGATGGAATTTTAACTTGTGAATCTGGACTTTTCACATATGTATCAGATATTTTTACATCTGTAGGAAATAAAGAAGGAGGCTTATGTCTATCAAGGCTTTCTATAGGTGTAGGAGTGGGTACCAGAGCTATGGTAATGGGCTCAATCTTTTGAGGTTCATCAGGTTGAAAATGGTTATCATGAACTTCAACAACATACTCTAGACCAGGATTATGATAAGAGAGAAAGTAATTGCAGATGAAACCAATAATATCATGAATACAATTTGAGCTTGAGTACCTGGTCTTTCTAGGCTACTTGTTCATGCCTCAATTTATTCCTCCAGTGGAGTCTTTGAGTCGTCACTGTCTAGAGCTGGTTGGAGTCGCCAGGTGAAAGATTCTAGCCTTCTTGTGTCTGATCACTATCCACCATCAGTGATCAGATCTGAAACTTGAAGTACACTACTGGAGAAAGTTCCCCAATATGGTCGCCATTATATTAGTGCTCTGTAATTTTCCCAAGGCTATGAAGGCAGTCACAGAGGAAACATAAAAACCGTTTCGAGTCAGGGATCTATCCCTCCAAGACTCAGAGAGGGATCTCTCTGTCAAATGTATCTTTGTTTGAGATTTGATCTTAGGCTAGCTATGTAGAACAAGATTTGTTTTAAAGTTTTTGATTGAGACAACAAAGGGTCATTGGGCAAAATGGAGTAAAAAATAAAAGACAACATATGAATGGATAACTAAGACAAAATATGACCAGGAACGATAGTCATGCCAGTGGATCCTTTGATCTTATAAGATGGGAAAAGAAGGATAGATTGAAATTCATTTCAAATTTAGAGCAGAGTATATCTGAATTCTGCATTTCAAACTCGGAAGAAAACATAGATATTGTCTCAATCCAGAACAGGGTGTTAAGAAAAAATCCTGCACATTATCTTCTCATAAACAATACAGAAAGAAAGAAGCATGTGAAATAGGAAAATGAAAAATTACATCAGGGAAAACTTCACCACTTAAACACAACACAAGAATTTGGAAATACAGTGCCTCTATATTCATTCATAAAATTCAGTTACAGGTTTAGAAACATTTATACAATGTATGGGAACATTCCCATGCTATCCTTCACTTTCCAGTCTCTCCCCATTCACCTTGAAAGCACAGGCTTTATAGATTTTACATCAAAAACAGAGATCCTATTAAACATGAACTAGAATACTAAAAATAGTACAAGATCAAATAGTTTCCAAAACAATTGGATCAGATCCTATATTAAGGGGCCAAAAACCTATCAACAATGTAACTTTCGAATACCTTCTTTGACAACTGGGAAATCTTGGCCAAAAATAGAAAAAAATTCCTTAAAATATTGAACTGTCCGCCATGAAAAACTTGCCGAAATTCTGCAAAAAAAGGGGTATGCACATACATCTGTTTCTCTTTAATTATGACACCTGGGAAAAACCTGAAGAAGTTTATTGTATATGGGAATGTTTTGGACAAAAAACTCCTTCGGTTTCACCAAATGCGCCTCCATCTCACCGAACTACGTCTCGCAAAATCAGGACTACAACAGGAAAATGAAAAACTGAAAAAATGGGCCTTGAAGATGGCTTTGATTCTCCCTGATCATGGCACATGTGAAAAAACAGAGACAGGTTTTTGTTTTCCATCCCATTACAGAGAAAAAATTCTCTTGGTTTCTCAAAATTTGTTTTCATTCGCCCGGAATCTGTTTCGAAAAACGACATACTGAACAGGCAAAAAAAGGCGATTTTTAAAAAATATTGGGGAAAGTGGTTTTTTTTTTGGGAAGACGGTATTCCGGACCCCCCCTGAGTTGGTAAGCGGTTTTTTTTGGGGGGGGGCGGCTCCACTGGCCTGTGGAGCCGACATATGTCCAAGGGAGGTTTAAGAAAACTACTCCATTCCGGACCCCCCCCCTCGTTAAACTTCGGATGGCGAGGGGAAGGCCCAGAATTTTTAATATCTGTTGATTTGTTTTATGGGATGTGATTGTATGTGTGAAATTGGGTGGGTAGACATAGGGTAGTGTTTTTATTTTTTACTTTTTGTTTTTAATTATATATGTTTTATTTTTGTTTTATGTTTGTTTTATTTTTTTTTTTGTTATATTTTGTATTATATTTTAATTGTTTCGATTTATGTGTTTTAATATGTTTTTTATTATTGGTTTTGTGTTTTATTTTATTTTGTTTTGTTTTGTTTTTTTTATGTTTTTTATTTTAATATTTTTTTATTTTTAATATTAATTAATAAAACGTTAACCTAATCACTAATCAACTAAATTAATTATTAATTAATCAATCAATTAATTACTTAATTTTTAACAAGATTTAACCTAGCTTATTTATCTAATTATACTAACTTTATTAACCTATTTACTAACTACTAACATTATTAGTTAATCTAATTGTTTATTGTTATTTTTAGCCTAAGTTTGTTTATGCATGGATGAGCGGCAGGCGAGAGGTAGTCAACGGGACAAAAGGACAAGGGAATGAGGGCACAACATGGATGAAGGATGCAGGAGGGAGATGGAGGATTGGGCGAAACGGATGGAGGGTAAAAAGGGATCAACCGAGCCATACTTTGTCATCACGAGAGAGATGCCAAATCAGCAGTTGAAGAATCGAGTTACCTATAATTATAGGACCCTAACAGAACCTGTCGAAGAGTCATAGTGGATCAACCCTATGGTAGTACAAGACAAGAAGATAGGAGAAATTAGGATATGTGTGGACCTCAGGAAGTTGAATGGTGCCTGTCTACATGACCCTTTCCCTACACCATTCACTAATGAAGTATTAGACAATGTGGGAGGCCAAAAGGTATATTCTTTTACAGATGGCTTTTTAGGATACCATCAGATCTAGATTGCCAAGGAGGACCGCCACAACACCACGTTTGCCACCAAATGGGGATCCTAACAATATACAGTAATGCCATTCAGACTGAAGAACGCCCCAACCATATTTTCTAGGGTGGTGGTTGAAGCGTTCAAAGAATTTTTGCATAAATTTTTAGAAGCATATTTTGATGACTAGGATCTAAGAGTAGCTGCAATACTATGGGACTATAGAACCACTTGCAAGAAACTAACAATGCAGACCCCTTTCAAGTTGGTTTGTGGTCTTGAAGTTGTTGTATCGATGGAATATTTGGTACCAAGATTAAGGATTGTTGCGTTCACAAACATGGATGACAGTGGCATTGTTCACGAAAGGATTGCACAGTTTGTTGAACTAGAAGAAGACAGATTCATTGTCAGGTTCCATAAGCAAGTTCAGAAGGAGAGAGAGAAGGCCTATCATGACAGATACATCAAGAAGAAGGCATTCAAGCAAGGTGACTTAGTGCTGATGTATGATAGTAAGTTTATAAAACACCCTGGGAAGTTCAGAATGCATTGTCTTGGACCATATGAGATTGCCTATATCACGGAAGGAGGAGTTGCGTAGCTAAAGACGTTGAATGGAGAATGGAAAGAAGGATTAGTGAATGGGAGTCGGTTGAAGTTGTACTATGACAACTAGCTGCCTCACATCTCTATGTAAAGGCATTAGGAAAAAGGTCCAGGTACTAGGTGTAGTTGAAACTGGGTACTAGACACATAAAAGATAGTTTGCACAAGGAGGGAGCGAAGGCATAAAGTAGAAAGCAAAGGCTACACTGCGCAGTCCATGTCAAAGAAAAGTAGAGGAACCAGATCCAAAGTGCCTCAGGATGAGTCACAAGTGAGTGTTGGGGGCCTTTTGGCCCTTGGTTATGGAAGGAAGCGAAGTACAAGGAAGAAAAGGTAAAAAGAAAACTTCGCGAGAGACACAGTAACTGTCACTGGGTCAAAGTGAGAAAAAGAGAAGAAAATATGGAGAGAAGTGTAGAAAAGTAAGTTGATGGATGAGGAGATTGTGGATGATAGATTAACAAGGAAGATGGATCAAGGATTACTTAGAAAGTGGAAAAAGCTGCCATTGGATGCTTTGGAGCACCGTGCGAGAGGGAAGGAAAGACACTTCGGATCTGGTTCCTTTGTTTTGCTTCGACCCCCCAGAGTAACAATGACACTACGGGGTTGAGATGCTTAAAGGGCCTCCTTCACCTCAATTATATATGAGAGAGTGAGAGGAGAACAATTCCCATGATGCATGTGGGATAAATTGGACTAAGTTTATAAAATTCCATAGGCATGTAAAATACTGAAACTTCCCAAACGATCACCCATCCCAGTACTAATCTAGCCCAAGCGCACTTAACTGCGGAGTTCTAATGGGATTTGATTCATTAACGCTATGTTGTATGAATGTACATAAGACCATTACATGATGTATGTAATTAAAAAATGAAGATGACATTACATTGCATTCCCCATCAAAAGGATGAATGTCATGGTTTATCAAAACCACAAGCTCAAAATGGTGATTTAGTGAAAAAGGTGGATGGCCACCGAGATCCATCTGGATCAACACTGGTATGGTAGGGGTCATTTCAATCATTACTAGTTCCCCTCACCATCTCTCTCATGCATCATGATCTACCTTGGAAACCCCTTCAACACTTATGCAACAACTTCCATTTTTTTTAGTAACATAAATATATACATTACCTTATATAACAAATGGTTCATCAATTCCACATCCACAAATAATTAGTCTTCCCATAGTCTTTTAGCAGGCTATAGTTATATTTACAAGCTGGGGGAAGCAAGGGTATTAAAGTTTCCAATGAGCATCCATAGCCCTGACGTGTTTACTTGTACTTCCCACACTTTACAGTGCTTTGAAATTCCTTATATTTACTAATTTCACCCTTTATATTTTATTTGTAAAGAATTACATATGCAATTGGGTGAAGTAAGTAGGTTGGTATAGGCGATTAATTTATTTAAAAGATTAGTGTTGACGGGCCAAAATGACTCGTTCTATCAATTAAGGTAAAACACCCGATGACTTGTCTCAATTAGACCCGCTCTCATTTGGGATAGTGCTTCTGTCCAGATTTTGGCCTGGTTACCGACTAACTAAATAGAATATTGATAAAATGCTAACTACAAAACTAACTAAAATATGAATCTGAGAACCAAAGGTTCTCAGATGAATTAAAAATAATGAGGAAAAGGAAAAAACACAGCTAACTGACCTTAAACTAAGAAATAGGACTAGTAATCTAAGATGCAATTTTAAACTATTGTTATTTAATCTAACCTATCCTGATCATGAGAAAAATAATAGAATAAATGAATACAATGAAAGATGTGTATTACTTGATTAGAATAAATTCATGACACAAGTTATACGAATATTTGATAGCATAATCTATTAGAACCAAAGAATTGAGAATATTAACACGATTACACTATTGTTGTACTCATCCTAAGAAATCATGATAGCTGTAAAATGAAAATATTAATTTTGAAGTAATTCGTCAACTAACACTCACAAGCTACAAACAGAGAAGTGCATAAACAAAATAATCTTATTTACACATATCAATACCATAATCTTCATATTTAGAATGTCTCTTGGATTCAAAAATAACTTTCAGTAACATTGTTGTCCTACTAGCTTCAAAGACAAAATTCTTTTTTAAATGGGAAACGCTCCTTTTATATAGTGAGGGGCCTCATTTCTAATCATTTTTCATGGTAATTATACAAATTTGAGCCATTTCACAAAAAAAAGACTCTTCATTTTCCAACAAAGATTACAATAATAGAAGAAAATAACATCTAGATAGAAATACAAATTTAACAATCATGACGTGGTTTGCTCCTATTGTTGGTATTGGTTTTCCTTCCAAGTGGATTAGTCATTAAAAATTTGTAATGTCCCCAAGGCCGAGCCCTGCTATAAATCATGTTTGTGATGTATAAGCTTGCATCGTGAATTGTAATTATGTTTTATAGGCTGGTGAGCCAAGTTTATATAAGCTGGTAAGCTTATGTGTTATTAGGTCAAAGAGCCTAAGTGTTAAGGTCGAGAGCCTGCTTTTGTATATGTAATCATGCAGAACATTAATAAAAATATAAACACCGTTGCATGTAGACTGACCATGATGAATGAGTGATGGGGGACTAAGCTTCCACAGAGTGGGTAAGGGATTGGGGGCTAGAAGGTTGGAAAGAGAGGCTAAGTGTTGAGCCTAGGGGGTTAAGTCCTT
>JASDQU010736782.1:264133-285550 GCA_032191745.1 Picea mariana | reverse complement strand
TTTTTTGTAAGTGAGTGTAGGAAACTGTATTACTCCGAAAAGATTATGATACAAAAAGGGGGAGCATCCTAGTCTTCCTAGTAGGAAACCAAACCAGGGGTTTCCAAGTTGCGCTTGCTAAAATATACGAGTGGTGGGACTGGACTTCCACCGAGGGAAACCAAGCCAGTCCTACCATAATCAAGTTTGAAAAAGATAAGAAACACATACATAAAAAGTAGAAGCTGAGACAACCCTCTAGACCCAAGTGGGTAGTGGGCCTAGCTAACCTGACTACGCCTGAAATTCCTACCATTAGACTAACCATTCATTAGTCCAGGGCAATGATGTGTTTCTTTCCACCATCTGCCTGTCTCTTGTTATCATCCTTCTGGGAGATCGTGCGAGTCTTCCTGATTTGGGCTAGAGCATCGTGTCCATCGGTTGGTGTGATGTCCATGTGATGGACATAGTGCAGATAGAGGTGGAATTGAGAAACCACATGTTCAATCCAAAATTTCTCAAATCTAAAAGGTCTGTTCTTCGGAGTGGTTTGGAAGTTTGCTTTCAATTGAACTGGCCAATGGTCTGACCCCCGCCATGAAAGGATGTTGTGGTCTAAAGTTAGTCCTTGCGGAATGATTAATAAAGTGTCAAAAAATATAATAATAGAATAAAATAATAAAGTATTAAAATAGAATAATAGAATAAAATAATAAATTCTTAAAATAGAATAAAATAATAAAGTATTAGCAATACATGAATCTATAAAGAATCTATATATTAATAAAGTTTTAAAGACTATCACAATAATACATTAAAATAATAAAGTATTAACAATACATGAATAAAACAAAAATATATTTATAATATGATGATGATGATTAACATCCACTAAGACTGAATTGGTCTATCGGACCTTAAGAGGGTAACTGATTACTTGTGACTCTTTAAAAAAAAATCAGTGCTCAAAAAACATTAAGAGAAGATTTCCAAGATCACCATACTTTTGTTGAGTTAAGAGGTTAGGAAGGTTGGTAGTGTGACAAATATTTTTAAAATGAGATATAATATGGGTATAGGCTGGACAATCTAAGAGAAAGTGTTTTTCATGTTCAACCTTCTTAGTGTCACAAAGGTGACACACTCTTTCATCCCATGGCATTTTAGGAATTGACTAATGCCCAATTTTACTATCGAGCTTGTGAGAATTTGTTTTTATCTTAGCAATGCTTTTTTTTTCTTTACACTTGGAAAAACAGATAGATAATTTTGATCTTCTAGATTAGGGTTGATTACATCCTTATAATACCTTAATTTGTTTTTTCCTCTAGCTCTTTATCACACCACATTTTCTCCTTAAATTTTGATTTGACGTTTTTTAATAGTATCTTTATTCTGCAAAATGGTGTCTTCCATGGTTCCCTAATAGTTTAGCCAATACTAGGCATCTTTATTCCATCCTCGCTTGAGTTGATGGTGGTTATGACTCGATTTTGAAGCAATTTTAGGAATCCTCTTGTCTTCCATGTTTTTTAACTTGTTCTTATACATTAGGTATCTAGTCATAGCCATGGTCTCACTGGGGGAGGGCTTTGTTTCTAAGAGGAGGATGGGATAGGGAATATTTCATTTAATTTTGATATTATAGGTTATAAAATTATTTTGTATTTGATCTATCTTTCTCCAGTATTCACGAGACATACTACAACCCCAAACTTCACATCCATAAAGAATAACATGTGTAGAAAGAGCCTCAAAGATGATTTTCTTCTTATCGCAACTCCAAAGTTCGGTTGATTTACAATTGTTTTCAATCCCATAATAAGCTTTCCATCCCCCAATAATTGATCCGAGATATTTTCATTGTGACTTATAGAGAATTTCATTAAATCACCATAAATTAAAGTGCACCATTAAAGAAGGGGAAACTCAAAAGGAAGAGACATAAGCATTAGATATGAACACACAAACTTGATAACAGAGTTTGTCCCTGGTGGACTACATCTCTGAGGCCTACTCTCAAATGAGTAGTCTCTTTCATTAACAAATCAAATGAATTTGGCAAAATACATAAGTATACCTCATTCTGAAATCAAGTTACAGAAATAATGCTAAGATCAGAAAACAAACAACACCACTAAATTCATGGCGTCGAATTACCCAAAAATGACTGTCTCTATGCTTCAATCCGACTCTGGCACTCCCAGGCCTAAGAAGAATTTTGTCTTGATTTTCATGCCCTCCGCAACCTACAATAATGACTATACCACCTCAAAATCTATGTCCATGGGTCATACGATCCACACCCCACTTCTCCCATAGCTGGGAGGAATTCACCCTTTTAATAATAATTATGTGCAGATGTACCAAATGGTACTTGCAACATAGTGGTTATGGGCGGATGTGTTAAGGCTTGGGCTTAGATGGAGGTTCCGAGGGTGAATCCCACAGACTATGTTTTTGGTGTGTTATTTATATATATTTGAAATACATATTAAACCACTTATAACTTTAGCAGGGTTGATAGAATCCCTTCCAACTTGTTTCCAAAGTTGGTGTGGTCTGCCAGATTTGGTAGACCCGTCAATCTTTGTTTTCAAAATTCGTTCACAGGTCGTCCTTCGGCGTTACTTGCTTGCCACATGGAAGTCCCTGATTGGGCCATGTGGTGGCCCCTCATTGGGGAAACATTCCCCCTGCCAAGTCAACACGCCATGTCATCATTTCACGTCAGTCGTATGGACTTCCACTTGGCATGATCCGACTGGTCCATGGATCAGTTCAAAAAGACAATAATCGAGTGACACATGGCAACCTCTGGTGCTACCACATCATTGTGTTGAAATCAGCATGAGATGTGTCACTTCCATTCTCTTCCATGTGCATTGTATGAATGATGACATCATCTATATGGGTGCCAACGTCAACATTATGGATGTTGATTCATCCCTTGCTGACTCGGCCAGCTTGACCAAACTTTGACTGTGAATATATTTCAGTTCATAACTCTGTTTGATGAGACCTTTGCATCATTATAAATATTGCTATGTGCTCTTTGCGATCATGCCATTTTCACTGAGTTTTGGGAACTTTGAATTATTTCCCTTTCTCTATCTGTTGGAGCCATTCTGAGTGTTTATAGTTTCCTCTGTGAGTTCTGAGTTATTCTTAGCCTTCTCTGGATCCTTTTGGGATCACATCTTCCCATTGAGAGCCTTTTGGACCACCAAAAACTTTCATCAATCAACTGATAAGTGAGGGAAGAGTCCCCTCACTTTGTCTTTCTTGATCTACTTTTGCTTTCTTGGATGTGTGCCTTTAAATCCTATTCGAAGATAATCAACATCACCTCTATGTGATGTCATCGTCTTCCTGTCTAGGATGATATATTCATGTATCCCATCCAATTACTAAGGTGAAAACTCCTCAAATGAAGGTATTGAAACTTCCTCTTCTTGATCCATGATCATGAGAGGCTCAAAAAGTTTCAAGTTCTCAATGTTCACAACTGAGTAAATCTGCATATAAGGTGGAAGATCCAGACAAAAATCATTGGTACCAATTTTCTCCAAGGGAGTGAAGGGTCAATAATGAATAGGATTGAGTTTATTTCCTTCACCCTTCAATCTCTCCTTGTTGATGTGAATCCATACCCGGTCTCCAACTTGGAAATGATGATCAACTTTGTGCTTGTCATGCTGAGCTTTATATTGTGCTTAAATTTTATACAATTGTTCTTGGACTGATTGGTGTATCTGCTGGTCCTTTGGATGAACTTGTAACATCTATCCTCTGTTCATTCTTCATTCACATCGACATCTCTCCCATACGTCAAGTCCAAAGGAACCTTTGGTAGGTACCTAAAACATGTCTCAAAAGGTGATGTGGATGAATGTAAAGCTCAGTTGTACGCATGTTGTACATAGGGTATATTCTCATCCCATGACTTGGGAATCTTTTTCCAGTATCCCCAAAGCAAAAGTACCATTGTTAGATTTACCACCTATATCTTTCCATCAGTCTGTGGATGGAAATAAGTGCTCCTCTTCAATTTGGTGTCCATCATTCTCCACAAGCTAGTCCAAAATTCCCCAAGAAATCGAGTATATCGATTTAATACGATGGATGTGGGTAATCCAAAGTGAACTCAAACATGTTGAAAGAAGAGATTAGGAGTCTGCTAAGCAGTGATCTTATTTTAACATGCCATCAAGATACACATCTTGTTGAACCTATCCACTACCACATACAAATAATCATGACCCCCTTTGTTCATTGGTAAACCCCCTACAAAATTAGTGGATACACTTTCCCATGGATGGGATGTAACAAGAAGTGGTGAGTATAGCCCCCGTTTTCCATTAGTGGGCTTACAAGTATAACACATCACACACCCCTCTACATTTTTTAGGCCAGTAACAAAACCTTTGCAAATGAGCCATGGTTTTTCCTACCCCAAAATTCCCAGACACAAGAGAAGTATGAGCTTCTCGTATTACATGGACTCATTCACTTGTAGGAATACATATCTTCCCAATATGATAGAGTATTTTTCCTTACAGACAATAGTTCTCTACCTTGTTACTTGTACCCTTTTTGTACTTGATTACCAAGTGAAATTGTTGTAGAAAACCCATCCACCTGTAGTCTCGAGATTGTTGCAGTTTGGTATGTTCTTGGAGATACTGTAAGTTTTGGTGATATGTATGTATGATTGTTTCCTTCCCTAACAATTAGTGCTTCCATTTATTTATGCTCTGGACTAATGCATACAACTCTTTATCAGATGTAGGATAGTTAACAATAGTTTCGTTAAAAGTTTTAGAGTGGTAACAGATAGGCTTATGATATTGAATAAATACTACACCCATGGCGTATCCGTTGGCATCTGTCCTGATCTCAAAAGGTTTTTAAAGATTCGATAGTGCTAATACTTGTGCGATACTCATCTTCTCTTTCAAAATATTGAAATCTTTTTGTTTCTTTCCTTCCCACTGAAAAGTGTTCTTCACACCGGTTAAGGCATGCAAATGAGCTTCTATAAAGGAGAAGTTGGGAAAGAATCTCCTCCAATATTGGACTACGCCTAAGAATCTTTGAACTTCAGTTACACTTTTTGGATCAAGCCAATTTACAATTACATCAATTTTGGAAGGATCAATTTTCAATTGTCCTCCTCCTACAATATGACTTAAGTACACAAGTGTACTCTTGCAAAATTCACATTTATACAATTTTACATACAGATTTCCCCTTTGCAAAGTATCCAATTCTTGCTTTACATGCCTCACATGCTCATCCCAAGTCCCACTAAAAACAAGAATATCGTCTAAATATACAATCACAAAGTCATCTAGGAAAGGCATGAATACATCATTCATCACACACATGAAAGTTGTGAGTATTACAAAGCCCAAATGACATAACTAACCACTCAAACAATCCATGTTTGGTTTTAAAGGAAGTTTTCCATGCATCCTGTTCTGTGACTCTGATTTGATGATATCGACTGCGCAAATCCAACTTACTAAAATAGACAGCATTCTTCAATTGATCAAGTAAATCATCTATGTGAGGAAGATGGTATCAATTTTTTATTGTGATTTTATTTAAATCCCGGTAATCAACACACATTCACCATGTTCCATCTTTCTTTGGCCCCATCACAATTGGAGAACCACAAGGAGATGAATTGGGCCTAATGACCCCTTGATCCAATAAGCCCTCTACCTTATTTTTGATCTCTTTCATCTCCACAACTCACATCCTATACATTTCCACATTAGGAACAGGAGAATCGTGTTGAATATGTCTCTCATGTTGGATTTCCCTTTTAGGAGGTAATCCATCTAGTTCTTGAAAAATATCATCATACTTAGAAACAATATGAATTAATTCCTTTTTATGAGATGGATCACACCCTTGGAAAGCATCGGATGTCCCAACATCTTTATGTCTAACGACCATGATTATATATCTCTTATTAGTGTAAATTATGAGTCTTTTCATTTTCCCTGCACTAACAAGTGTTGTATTTACCCTCATGACGTGAGCTCTAACAATATATTCCACTCCCCCTTTAGTAAGGTGGTATTTTTTCTCATGATGAAAGAAGACTATTTTTCTATCATAAAGATAAGGAATTCCCAACACTATGCCACATATATCAAGTGGTACAACATCCAAATCCACTTCATCAATCAATTTTGAAGCAATAGAAAATCAGATCCTACATTGTCTAGTGGCATTAAGTTTTTCTTTATCACATACTCAACCAAGAGGATAAGGCTTCATATGTGGTTTTGTTTCAAGACCCATTTTATTGACAATTGTTTCATATATTAAGTTTACTTGGGAAACCAGATCAAATAATGTATCTATCTTAGTGTGTTTAGATACAACTCTTTTAGAAATATCTCATTCCTATTTTGTTCATCAACATGAGATTCATTATTAGAGCTAGAGATAGAATGAAGAAAATATTTACCTTGTACTCCAACCATTATGATCTTTCCTTCATCTCCTGAATCAAAACAAAGATCTAGCTACACTGTAGAAACGGTCTTTGTCTTCCCCTTTCCATCAAACTGTTTCGGTTTCTTTTCTGGATGTAGTTTCCAACAATGTTGTTCATCATGAACGCACTTCTTACAATGAGTGTAATATGGTTTTCCTCCTTCTCTCATCACTATAACACTCTTCTTTTCCTTCGTTTTAAATTTCTTAAAAGTCTTTTGTGGGAAATTGGAAGGTTTCCTTGTGGGATCTTCTTGAACACGTTTCCCCCTGTTCTCAAGGTGAGTGTCTTGCACACAAACTTTGTCAAGAATAGTGGGGTTAAACAAGAGAAAAGTATGATGAATATAATTGTGAAGTGTGCCAATATACTTGATTAAAGTTTCATAATAATCCAAAGGAATGTTCAATGCAAGAGATTTGTTCCTAAATTCTTCTATGAAGCTTTGTACAAATTGACCTTTACCTTTCCTTAAAGTTTGTCATTCCATCATTGCTTTATGTAAATAAACTAATGGATAGAATTTCTTCCTTATCTCTGATTTAAATTCCAACCATGAGGAAAGAATATTACCACACTTACTTATGTACCGAAGCTTGCTCTCCCACCATACGAGAGAGGTGCCTTCAAACCGAAGAGAAGCCAATTGTACTTTAACCTCTTCTTCACCAATATGCTAGACACGACAATACACTTCAACCTGTCAGATCCAATTATGTAGATTTTCAGGATTAGCATCTCTATTAAACATAGGTAAAGCAAATTTTACATCAAGCTTTAATAATGGTTTCTTAAAAGAGGCTTTATGGCTAGAATGGTGAGAATTCTCGAAGGAATAAGAACTATAACTCGAAGGTGAAGATGGAGGATCAGGAGGATCTCCTCCAGCCCATTGGTTTACCGAAGCATCATCATCTACATGTGATTCCTTTTTATTCCATTTCTTCTTCTTCCTATTCTCGTAATCTCCATACATTCTTTCAACCATTTTTGACATGCGATAAAATACCATGTGAAATTTTTTCTCCTGTTCACAAAGCTTGTCCTCTTCTGCCATTTTCTTCCTTCTGGATACACATCCAACTTGGGGGTTGAAAGTCTTAAGATTTCCTTCACCCTGTTTATGCTTGTCCCTAGTAAGAATTCACACTCAACAATTCAAGTTAAAGGAGACTTCTCTCATACCAACATGATCTAGGATCTTTTCATCGTGACTTATAAAGAATTGCATTAAATGAGCATAAATTAAAGTGAACCATTAAAGAAGGGAAAACTCAAAATGAAGAGACATAAGAATCATATATGAGAAAAAAAAACTTCATAACAGAGTTCATCCCTAGTAGATTGCGTCTTTGGCTCCTTCTCTCAAATGGTTAGGCTCTTTCATTAACTCGGCAAAATAATTTGGTGAAACACATAAGTGTACCTCATTCTGAAATCAAGATGCATAAATAATGCTCATATCAAAAAATAGACATCACCACTGAATTCGGGGCGTCGAATTATCCAAAAATGATTGTCTCTATGGTTTGATCCAACTTTGGCACTCCTAGGCCCAAGAAGAATTCCATCTTGATTTTTGTGGCCTTTGCAACATGCAATAATGACTGTACCACCTAAAAATCCGTGCCCCTAGGTCATACGGTATACACCCCTCTTCTCTTCTAGCCGGGAGGAATGCATATTTTTAATAATTATTGTGGGAAGATGTACCAAGTGGTACCCACAACATAGTGGTTATGGGTGGATGTGCTAAGGCTCGGGCCTAGGAGAAGTTTCCAGGGTTGAATCACATGGACTACGTTTTTGGTGTGTTGGTTATATATATTTGCAATACATATGAAACCACCACTAAATTTAGCAGGGTCGCTAGAATCCCTTCCAACTTGTTGTCAAAGTTGGCATGGTCTGCTAGATTTTGCAGACCTGCCAACTTTTTTTTTCAACATTCGTTCACAGGTCGTCCTTTGGCGTTTCTCTCTTGCCATGTGGAAAACCTTGATTGGGCCACATGGTGGCCCCTCATTAGGCCACGTTTCCCCCTACCATGTCATCACGCCATGTCAAATCCATGTTATCATGCCACATCAGTCATACGGACTAGCATGTGGCACAATCCGACTGGTCCACATATCGGTTCGAAAAGAAAATAATCGAGTGACATGTGGCAGCCTCTCGTGCTTCCATGTCATCATGATTACATCACCATGCCATGTGTTACTTCCCTTCTCTTCCATCTGTGTTGAATGGATGATTAAGTCATCTGTGAGGGTGATGACGCCAGTAGTACGGATGCTCACTTATCCCCTACTGACTGGCCTAGGTTGACCAAACTTTGACCGAGAATATCTTTCAATACGTAACTCTGTTTGATGAGCCATTTTTTTTTTTAGAAATGCTACGATGCTCTCTTCGCGATCATGCCATTTTCACTAAGTTTTGGGGACTTTGAATTTTTTCCATTTCTCTGTCTATTGGAGCCATTCTGAGCATTTTGAGTTGCCTCTATGAGTTCTGAGTTATTCTTAGACTTCTCTGGATCCTTTTTGGATCAATAATCCTTTTCTTAATGCTATAATTCGAATTGAGCTTGTGTTGAATATCAATTTCAAGATATTTGTATGAAGTCACTTCCTCGAAGTTGTTATTGTCATATACAAAGATATCATAAGGGATCATATTGGATTTAATAATCATGACCTTAGCCTTATCAGTATTAACAGTCATACCCATATTGGAGAAAAAATCCTTGAGTATTCTTAGTTGGTTTTCAAGATCATTGGGACTCATTTCCATAAGAATGATATCATCGGTATAAAGAAGAAGATTGATGACTATACTAGTGAGAGTAGGGCCAACACAACTTGCATTTTCCAAGAAATATTCTAAGTTATAATGTATTTATCCTATAACTTGTCAATATAATGTATTATAGGATAAATACATTATAACATAGGCACATTATTAATGTATTATTTAATTAATATATTAATCATATATAAATGAATATATAAAATAAAAAATACAATAATGTGTTCAAGTAGTATTAAATATATTAAATAAATACATTAATATTTTCAAGTATTAAATGTATTAAAGTCTCCAAGGTGTAGGACAGTCAGCGACAGAGTGTGATATTAAGGAACTCTATGATGTTAAAGTCATCGGTTCGAAACCTACGGGGACAAGAAAAAAATCCAACCATATTTAAGGGTTGGTGTGGCTTAGGTCGGGTGTGATCCCCAAGTGATTTTGATAGCTTAGATGCCCTCGAATCATAGTTTCTCAACAAACAAACAAAAAGTATTAAATGTATTAATAATATTTTAATTATTAGTTATTAATTGATTATTAATAATAAATAAAAATTATTTATAAATTGTAAATTAGTTTAGCATAAATAAAAAAGTATATTGATAAAATAAATAATAATAATAATAATAAACTATTACATATAATAATAAGAAAGTAAGAAAATAAATAAAGACATTACTAAAACAATACATTAATAATGCAAAAATATATAAATGAAGTAAGAATACATTAATATTATTACATATATGTAGAAAAATATTAATGTATTAATTAATTAATACTTTAATCCAATGTAAAAAATAAATATCAATATACTAATATATAATTTAATGTATTAATGTAACATGTAATTTAATAAATATTTTAATAGTGGAATCTAATAATTAATTTATAAATTAATATATTATAAATTAATAAATTTCTTAAAGATTAGAATTAGTCAATCAATAATAATAAATAATATTTCTCCGCGGGTTTTGAACAGGAATAATACTTCTCTCTCTCTTTTTTTTTTTCTTCTAAGATTATATATCTAGGGTTTTCAATGGAAATAATATATTTTTTTTAAGGAGATATTTTATTTCTAAGATTATATATCTACGGTTTTGAACAAGAATAATACTTCTTTGTTTGTTTATTTTTTCGGTGATATTTTATTTCTAAGATTATATATCTAGAGTTTTGAATGGGAATAATCTCTGTAGTTTCTCTGGACTTCTCTGCCATCTTCATAAATTATTTCTTGGCTTCTTCAAAGGGTTGAGCATTTGGACATCTGAAATGAGGTGAGACACTTTTTACTTTGACTCAATTTTAATTTTAAGTATATATATATATATATATATATAGATATAGATATATATAGATATATTAAGTTTCAGAAGTAAAAGTTGATTTGAGAGACAAAGTCAATCCATAATAATAATTGTTACATCTTTTTTCTCTTGTTTTCAATATAAGCACTCCACCACCTATTCCAAAAACTCACCCTAACAAGGGGAGGCCCCCCAAAATTACCCTAGAGATCCTTTACGATTATATGGAATCAGTAGAAAAAAAAAGAGAAGAGAGAGATGCCAAAATCCAAATATAGTTAGAAGCATTAGAAAAAAGGAATGAAGAAAGAGAAGTAAAACTCAAAATAAAGCTAGAGGCAATGATTGATAAAAAAATTAAAGATACCATTCAAACTCAAATAGATGATAGATTCTTAGGGTTCAAGAATGAATTGTAGACAATGAAGGATAGAATTCAAGAAATGGAAAAATATAAACAATCAAGCCAAGAAGGAGGGGTTGAAGAAAATTACAACTTGAGAGATAGGATTAAAGAGGTAGAATAAAAACTAACCAACAATTTGACCCTCCATAATATGGAAAACAAATTGGATATCAAACCCATCAAAGAGGAAATGAATAAGCTAATCGAATTGGACCATGAGCATAACAAAAGAGCCTTGAACCTCAAAAATTTTGGTATAAAAGAACAACAAGAGGAGGATACACTACCAATAGTAAAAGAAGAATTAAAAAATAAATCACAAATTGATACAACTTAGCTCATAGAAGCAAAGAGGCTAGGAAAAATAATTGATCGCAAAAATAGGATGATCCATGTCAAAGTAAGTTGTAATGATCACAAATATATCATACTTAGTAAATCTTCGAGCTTAAAAGGGTCGGGAATATTTATAAAAGAAGACCTCATTCCTCAAGACCAAGCTGAATTAAGGAAGGAAGTTTAAAAGGTAAAAGAAGCCAAGAAAGAAGGAAAATTGGTAATAATTGGAAATCGAAAATCTATTGTTAGGGATAGAGACTAGAAGGATAATAATAAATAGGAATTTGGGACACTTGGGATCCTTTTTTGGAATTGTCATGGCTTTCCATGGCGTAAAGGTCCTATGATAAGTTGGATCCCAAGTGGTATTGATATTATCTTTATAGATGAAACTTGGGAGCATAAGGAGTCTAAGGTCCCTAACATGGAAGGATTTGTCTTATGGTTGACATGGAACAAAAAATCCCACCGTAGATTGACCCTCAACTTCAACTTCATAAGATTGACCCTCTTAATCAATACATTTGGATAGAAATTTCATACACCAATGATAAGAAGATGTATATAAAAATTTGTTATTTTGCACCTATTAATTCTACTTTTTATAAGAAAAATAATATAGATAAAAATTGTCCCTATAATAATTTAGAACAAGATATTTATAATTTGAAAAATGAAGATAATATCCTTCTGCTAGGAGACTTTAATGTTAGGATTGCAACTAAACAAGCTAATCTCTTAAGTGATGACTCCAACCATAATCCTTTATGGCTAGATGAGGGCCTTGTTTTATCTAATAGCTACAAAAGAAGCTCTCAAGACCTAATTGAGAATTTGTTTGGTACTGAGTTGGTCAAGCTCTGCAGCTCTCAAGACCTAATAATTTTCAATGGAGTAATGAAGTGGACAAACTCCAAACAAATGACCTATATTCATGGGCTAGGTAGTAGTGTTGTAGATTATGTGCTATCTGATATCCACGTTTCCAACCAAATAACAACGTTTGACCTCTTAAATGACCATGAGCCTGAATCTGATCACAAACCTTTAAACCTAACTCTAAAATTTTACATGCATAGGAGCACCATTGAAGAGAATTATGATAATAAAAGCAATTTGTGCTTTGAAAAAAGTAAAGTTGACATTTTCTTAAAGGATTTAAATAGTAAATTAAAACTCCTGACTTATAAGGACAACATTGAAGAACTCTATCATAATTTTACAACTACCCTTTCCACTTCCATTAACAAGTTCTCTTTCAAGGTGTCCCATAAAAAGAATAATAGAACAACCAATCCTTGGTATGATAAAGAATGTAAAATTGCTAGGAAAGCCAGTAGGGATGCTTCTAATGAGCCCTTAAAACTTGATAAGATCAATATGTACAAAGCCCTAATTAAAAGGAGAAAAATATATTATATCAATAAAAGGCAAGAGCAACTTTCACAACTATACAAGTTGGATCCTAAGAAGTTCTGGAGACAAATTCTAAAACTCAATACTAAAGAAAATAATAGGATTCCTTTAATGGACTAGAATTCCTACCTTAAAAGTCTTTACGAGTTCCCTAATGCCATGGACACCATTCCTATTGTCCCTACAAAGGAAGAAGTTTTTCTTTAGATGACATAGAGTTAAGGGTTAAGCGACTCACAAATGGAAAACCTAAGGACATTGAAGGCTACCAAGATGAAATTTTTAAAATCAGAGAGCCAATCCGTATCCCTCACATACACAAGCTCTTTAATTTAGTAGTCAAGCAGGGCTTCCCTAAACCCTGGACGTAAGGCCTCATTATTCCTATTTTTAAAAATGGGGATAAAAACATTCCCTTTAATTATAGGACCATTATGATTAGCCCGATTTTAGCCAAGCTTTATGGAATCATTTTGGAAAAGAAGATTAGCATTTGGCTAGAAAGTCACGGTAAAAGAGCTAAAGGCTAGGCTAGGTTTAGAAGATATCATTTAACTGTGGACCATATTGTTACCTTTAGGATCATTGCAGAGGAGTTCCGCAATACTAAAACCAATCCTTTTTGTTGTTTTGTTGACTTTAGAAAAGATTTTGACATGGTTCCTAGGAAAAACCTTTGAAACAGGTTGGAAGAGATAAAAGTGCCTCTCGAGTTGAGGGTTGTTGCATAAGGATGTATCAGAACGTTATTTCTAAGTTTAAAAACACCGAGGGCTGGTCAAAAGAGATTAACTGAAATATCAGAGTTAAGCAAGGTTGTCCCTTGTCCCCTACCCTTTTTGGCATTTACATTGATAAATTAAAAGAAAGCTTGGAAAATGAAGGTTGTGTTGGCCCTACTCTCACTGGTATAGTCATCAATCTTCTTCTTTATGCCGATGATATTGTTCTTATGGAAAGGATTCCCCATGATCTTGAAAACAAACTAAGAATCCTCAAGGATGTTTTCTCGAATATGGGTATGACTGTTAATACTGATAAGACTAAGGTCATGATTATTAAATCCAATAAGATCCCTTATGATACCTTTGTATATGAAAACAACAACTTGGAGGAAGTGAATTCATACAAATATCTTGGAATTGATATTCACCACAAGCTTACTTGGAATTATAGCATTGAGAAAAGGATTATTGGGGGATGGAGAGCTTATTATGGGCTTGAAAACAATTGCAAATCAGCTGAACTTTGGATATGGGATAAGAATAAAATCCTCTTTGAGACTCTTGTTACACCTGTTATTCTTTATGGATGTGAAGTCTGGGGCTGTAGTATCTCTCGTGAATCCTGGAGAAAGATAGAGAAAATACAAAAGAATTTTATAACCTATAATCTCAAAATTATAGGAAATATGCCCTATCCCATCCTCCTCATAGAAACTAGCCTCTCCCCTATTGAAAGCATGGATATGACTAGATACCTAATGTATAAGAACAAGTTAAACAACATGGAAGACAAGAGGATACCTAAAACTGCTTCCAAATCAAGTCATAACCACCATCGACTCAAGCGAGGATGACATAAAGATGCCCGATATTGGATAAACTATCGGGGAAACATGGAAGAAACCATTTTTCATAATAAATATACTATTAAAAAAAATGTCATATCAAAATTTAAGGAAAAAATGTGGTGTGATAAAGAGTTAGAGGAAAAATGAAAATTAAGGTATTATAAATATGTAATCAACCCTAATCAGGAAGAACAAAATTAACTATCTATTTTTCCTAGTGTAAAGAAAAAAATAAACATTGCTAAGATAACAAAAAATTCTCACGAGCTTCATAGTGAAACTAGGCGTTGGTCAATTCCTAAAACACCATGGGATGAAAGAGTGTGTCACCTTTGTGACACTAAGAAGATTGAAGATGAAAAGAACTTTCTCTTAGATTGTCCAACCTATACCCATATTAGATCTCATTTTCAAAATATTGATCACACTACCAACCTTGCTAACCTCTTATCTCAACAAAAGTATGGTCATCTTAGAAAGCTTCTCTTAATGCTTTTCGAGCACAGAAACAAAATTTTAAAGAATCACAAGTAATCACTTACCCTCTTAAGGTCCGATAGAACAATTAGGTCTTAGTGGACGTTAATCATCACCATCATCATCATCAACAAGAAAGTATTAAAGTTTATTAAAAAGAAATAATACATAACATTAATAAAGTATTAATAATGCATGAATAAATAAAGTAAAAAAAACATTTATAATACATTATAGCATAAACACATTAATGTGTTTATAATTAATGTATTTATAATAAACTAAATAATAATAATAAAGTATTATATGTTCCTAGACGCAAAGCCTCATTGTTCCTATTTTTAAAAATGGGGATAGAAACATTCCCTCTAATTATAGGACCATTCTGATTAGCCCGATTTTAGCCAATCTTTATGGAATTATTTTGGAAAAGAAGATTAGCCTTTGGCTAGAAAGACATGGTAAAAGAGATAAAGTCTAGGCTGGGTTTAGGAGATATCATTCAATTGTGGACAATGTTGTTACCTTTACGATCATTGTAGAGGAGTTCTGCAATACTAAAACCAATCTTTTTTGTTGTTTTGTTGACTTTAGAAAATATTTTGACATGGTTCCTAGGAAAAACCTTTGGAATATGTTGGAAGAGATAAAAATGTCTCTCAAGTTGAGGGTTGCTGCAATAAACATGTGGGTAAAATCATGAATATGGGTAGAAATTTCGTGAAAATCGGGTCTCCAAAATTCCTACCGACATTTTTTCGGCTGAAAAAATGTTGCTAGGAATTTTTTTGGACAAAACTTTTTTCGGCCGAAAATTTGCACGTCAAATTTAACAATGCCCTCGAAATTCATGTACAATGTTTTTTGGATGAATTATTTTCTTATGGTAATCATATTTCATCCGAAATACTTTTCGTCCCAAACGTTTATTTTTAACGTTTTCCATTAAAAAGTAGGTTTCAACCAAAAGAATATTTCGACTGAAAATCTGAAAATGGGACTGTTTGCAAGAAGCTGCAAATTATCTCTATATTACTTCATCTTTGGAGGTAGTGGACTTCTACAAATACTTATAATTTAGTTTCATAATTGATACCAATATTTTTAAAATTGAATCTACTTTTATTGGGTATAATTTGTTTTCATTTTCATTGTTTTTATCTAATTTTATTTAATTTTATAAAAAACGCACTGCATAATATTCTTAGGTGAGATTATGATTCATTGAAATGAAAAATCCATATCTCTAAAAATACACACTGTAAAATTATGGAAAATTTATTTTCATAATCCTTAAATTGTTCTCTTCAAAAGGGTATTTTTAGATTTTACTTTTAAGTAAAAATTAAGATAGATACATGGTGGAGGAAAACATGTGTTTAAAATCTGTAACTTTTTCAGATTGGTCAACTTAAAAAAATTCTAGAAATTATAATATTCATCTGTTAGATTCAAAACTATAGTCGTCACAAAATAGAGTCTCTATAGATTGTTACAGTATATTTCATTTGTCAAAAACAAGAGTTTATAATGGATATATTGTTGTGGAAAAACAAAACTCATTATCTTTCCCTTCAATTTTAAGGAACATATTGTCAAACAATTTCCAAATTGACATATCAAATATCAATAAAAAAAATTGAAAAATAGTTAGTAGAAAGCTATCAAAATTCTTCACAAGTTTTGTTTTTACAGTAAAGTAAAATTCTAAATAAAAAAAAAAAAAAAATTGTTTACCAAAAGTTGAAGAACTTGTTAAAATTAAAAAAAAAAAAAATTGTCATAAAAGAAGAAAAAGTGTTACCCATATTCATGATTTTACCCATATGAGAAAGTTATTGCTAAGTTTAAAAATACTGAGGGATGGTCAAAAGAGATTAACTACAATATCGGAGTCAAACAAGGTTGTCCCTTGCCCCCTACCCTTTTTGGCGTATGCAGTGACAAGTTAGAAGAATGCCTGGAAAAAGAAGGTTGTGTCGGCCCTAATCTCACTGGTATAGTCATCAATATTATTCTTTATGTCGATGATATTTTTCTTATGGCAAGGAGTCCCCATGATCTTGAAAACCAACTAACAATCCTCAAGGATTTTTGCTCCAATATGGGTATGACTGTTAATACTAATAAGACTAAGGTCATGATTATTAAATACAATAAGATCCCTTATGATACCTTTGTATATGACAACAACAACTTGGAGGAAGAGGCTTCATACAAATATCTTGGAATTGATAATCACCACAAGCTCAATTGGAATTATAACATTAAGAAAAATATTATTGGGGGATGGAAAGCTTATTATGGTCTTGAAAACAATTGTAAATCAGTTGATCTTTGGAGTTGGGATAAGCAGAAACTTCTCTTTAAGACTCTTGTTACACCTGTTATTCTTTATGGATGTGAATTTTAGGGTTTTAGTATCTCTCATGAATCCTGGAGAAATATAGAGCAAATACAAAAGAATTTTATAACCTATAATCTCAAAATTAAAGAAAATATGCCCTATCCCATCCTCTTAGAAAGAAGCCTCTCCCCCATTGAGAGCATGGCTATGCCTAAATACCTAATGTATAAGAACAAGTTAAACAACATGGAAGACAAGAGGCTACCTAAAATTGTTTCAAAATCAAGTCATAACCACCATCAACTCAAGCGAGGATGGCATAAAGACGCTCGATCTTGGCTAAGCTATTGGGGAATCATGGAAGAAACCATTTTGCAGAATAAAGATACTATTAAAAAAACGTCAAATCCAAATTTAAGGAGAAAATATGGTGTGATAAAGAGTTAGAGGAAAAAGGAAAATTAAGGTATTATAAAGATGTAATCGACCCTAATCTAGAATATCAAAATTATCTATTTGTTTTTCCATGTGTAAAGAAAAAAATAAGAATTGCTAAGATAAGAACAAATTCTCATGAGCTCCATAGTGAAAATGGGCATTAGTCAATTCCTAAAACACCATGGGATGAAAGAGTGTGTCACCTTTGTGACACTAAGAAGGTTGATAGGGCATATTTCTTTTAATTTCAAGATTATTGGTTATAAAATTATTTTGTATTTTCTCTATCTTTCTCTAGGATTCACGGGAGATACTACAACCCCAAACTTCTCATCCATAAATAAAAATAGTTGTAACAAGAGTCCCAAAGAGGATTTTCTTCTTATCCCAACTCCAAATATCAATATATTTACAATTGTTTTCATGGCCATAATAAGCTTTCCATCCCCCAATAATCCTTTTCTCAATGCTATAATTCCAAATGAGCTTGTGGGTAATATCAATTCCAATATATTTGTATGAAGTCACTTCCTCCAAGTTGTTGTTACCATATAAAAAGGTATCATAAGGGATCTTATTGGAATTAATAATCATGACCTTAGTCTTATCAATATTAACAGTCATACCCATATTGGAGAAAAAATCCTTGAGGATTCTTAGTTGGTTTTAAAGATCATGGGGACTCTTTTCCATAAGGAAAATATCATCCACATAAAGAAGAAGATTGATGACTATACCAATGAGAGTAGGGCGAACACAACTTGCATTTTCCAAGCATTCTTCTAAATTGTCAATGTATATGCCAAAAGGGTAGGGGACAACAGACAACCTTGTTTGACTCCGATATTGCAGTTAATCTATTTTGACCAGCCCTCAGTGTTTTTAAACTTAGCAATAACTTTCTCATACATTCTTATTGCAGTAGCCATCAACTCAAGAGGAACTTTTATCTCTTCCAACCTATTCCAAAGGTTTTTCCTAGGAACCATGTCAAAAGATTTTCTAAACTAAAAAAAACAACAAAAAAGATTGGTTTTAATATTGCGGAACTCCTCTGCAATGATCCTAAAGGTAAAAAGATGGTCCAAAGTTGAATGATATCTTCTAAGCCTGACCTGGCCTTTATCTCTTTTACCGTGACTTTCTATCCAAAGGCTAATCTTATTTTCCAAAATAGTTCCATAAAGCTTGGCTAAAATTGTGCTAATCATAATGGTCCTATAATCAGAGGGAATATTTCTATCCCCGTTTTTAAAATAAGAACAATGAGGCTTTGCGTCCAGGGTTTAGGGAAGTCGTGCTTGACTGCTAAATTGAAGAGCTTGTATATTTAAGGGATAAGGATTGTCCCTCCGATTTTAAAATTTTTAGTTTGGTAGCGTTCAATGTCCTTAGCTTTCCCATTTGCAAGCTACTTAAGCCTGAACTCTATGTCATCTAAAGAAAAAAATTCTTCCTTTGTAGGGACAATAGGAATGGTGTCCATGGCATTAGGAAACTCGTACAGACTTTTAAGGTAGGAATTCCATTCCCTTAATGGAATCCTACTATTTTCTTTAGTATTGCATTTTAGAATTTGTCTCCAGAACTTGTTAGGATCCAACTTGCATAGTTGTGAAAGTTGCTCTTGCCTTTTATTGATACAATATAATTTTTTCCTTTTAATTAGGGATTTTTACATATTTATCTTATTGAGTTTTAAGGACTCATTAGAAGCATCCCTAATGGTTTTCCTAGAAATCATACGAAGGGTTGGTCATTCTATTATTCTTTTTATAGGACACCTCGAAATAGAATTTGTTAATAGAAGTGGAAAGGGTATTTGTAAAGAGTAGCTTGTTTAGTTGCAGTCCTAGCATTAAAGTCTCCTAGAAGGAGGATATTACCTTCATTTTTTAAATTATAAATATCTTGTTCTAAATTATTATAGGGAAAATTTTTATCTAGATTATTTTTCTTATAAAAAGTTTAATTAACAGGTGCAAAATAAAAAATTGCTATATACATCTTCTTAGCATTGGTGTCAAAAATTTCTATCCAAATTTATTGATTAAGAAGGTCAATCTTATGAAGTTGAACATGAGGAGAAATGCTCTTTCTAATATAACAAGCTATGTATCCTATCCCTCTATGGTGGGATTTTTTGTTCGATGCCGACCACAAGACAAATCCTTCCATTTTAGGGACCTTAGACTCCTCATGCTCCCAATTTTCAACTAGATAGATAATATCAATATCACTCAAGATAAAACTTAGCATAGGACCTTTACGCCATGAAAAGCCACGACAATTCCAAAAAAGGATCTCGAGTGTCTCAAATTCCTATTTATTATTATCCTTCTAGTCTGTATCCCTAACAATTTATTTTCGATTTCTAATTATTTTCCATTTTCCTTCTTTCCTGGCTTCTTTTACCTTTTGAACTTCCTTCCTTAATTCAGCTTGGTATTTGTGAATGAGGTCTTCATTTACAAATTTTCCTCACCATTTTACTCTCGTATATTTACCAAGTATTCTATATTTATGGTCATTACAACTTACTTTGATACATATCAACCTATCTTTATGATCAATTATTTTTCCTAGCCTCTTTGCTTCTATGATGTAAGTTGTATCAATTTGTTATTTATTTTTTAATTATTCTTTTACTATTTCTAGCGTATCCTCCTCTTGTTGTTCTTTTATACCAAAAATTATAAGGTTCAAGGCTCTTTTGTTATGCTCATGGTCCAATTCAATTATCTTATTCATTTCCTCTTTGATGAGTTTGATATACAATTTCTTTTCCATATTATCGAGGGTCAAATTTTTGGTTAGTTTTTCTTCTAGCTCTTTAATCTTGTCTCTCAAGTTGTGATTTTCTTCAATCCCTCCTTCTTGGGTTGATTGTTTATGTTTTTCTATTTCTTGAATTTTTTCCTTCATTGTCTGCAATTCACTCTTGAACTCAAAGAATCTATCCTCTATTTGAGTTTGAATGATATCCTTAAACTTTTTATCAGTCACTTCCTCTAGCTCTATTTGGAGTTTTACATCTCTTTCTTCACTCATTATTTCTAATGTTTCTAACTCTATTTGGATTTTGGCATCTCTCTTTTCTCTTCTTTTTTCTACTAATTTCATATAATCGTAAATGATATCTAGGGTGATTTTGGGGGGCCTCCCCTTGTTAGGATGAGTGTTTGGAAGAGGTGGTGGAGTGCTCATATTGAAAAGAAGAGAAAAAAAGATGTAACAATTATTATTATGGATTGACTTTGTCTTTCAAATCAACTTTTACTTATGAAACTTAAAATAAATAATAAATAAAATACATTTAAATATATTTAAGTAAAATTAAAATTGAATCAAAGTAAAAAGTGTCTCACCTCATTTCCGAAGTCTAATTGCTCAACCCATTGAAGAAGCCAAAAATAATTTCTTTAAACTGGAGAGAAGTCCAAACTTGGGTAAAAAAGGTAAAAACCAAAGAGAAGTATTATTCACATTCAAAACCCAAGATATATAATCTTAGAAATAAAATATCTCCTTAAAAAAAATAAAAAAAATAGAGAAGTATTATTCTCATTTAAAACCGCAGAGAAATAATTTCAAAACCCATGTTAGGTAGCTAGAGAGGTAGTAGTGGGGGCCTAGAGGGCCCATAGTGATAACAATGGAGGCCATTCAATGTAAGATGGACTAGGTCCACTATATTATTAAATAAGGCCCACTATGGTAGTTGAATATAATAAATGGATAGTTAGATATAATAAATGTAAGATGACTTCTTAGAAGGTTCAACTTCTATAA
>JASDQU010736782.1:231864-259938 GCA_032191745.1 Picea mariana | reverse complement strand
CACAGACCTCGCACAGAGCCTCACACAGACCTCGCACAAAGCCTCGCAATGCTACTACAACAAAAAAATTTTCTAAACGTCCAACATCGATGTGTGGCAATTATATAAATAATCTTTCGGACGAACCATTGTTCGGCCGAAACATTGTTCGGCCGAACAATCTTTCAACCGAACTATTGTTCAGCCGAATAATGTTTCGGTCGAACTATATTTCGGCCGAAAAACTATGGCCGTAAAAAAAATATCCGACCAACCAAATTTCTACATGCAAATCGAGGGCCCGGTTATGGCTCCGTTTGATTTGACGTTTAGGTTTTTGGCCAAACAATAGTTCGGCCGAAAATAATATCTTTCGGCTGAAAAATATATTTAGTTCAGCCGAAAATGTGTTTTTCGAAATTTTGGAGACCCGATTGTCACGAAAGTGTAACCCACCTTCGTGATTTCACCCATATGCTTCCTTTGCTTGGTTGTTGAGGACTAGTTGCAGGTATATTTCTTTGGTTCAAGTGCTCAACAATGGACTTGATCGAACGTCTGGACGAGGTAGACCTTTTTTCTTGTCTTGCTAGCATATTTGTTTACATAGCATACTTGAGAAGAGAGTTGATTTTTGTAGTCATTTCTGTATGTTGTGGTTTACCCTATCCATAGAGAGATTTTCCTCATAACAGAATCGACGACCATACTAGGGATTGAATCTTCTTTCTTAGGGTTTGTATTAATTTTCTCCTTAGATTGCTCTTGTTCCTATTGTGTTTCTTGTCATATCATTGCTTGACAACCTCTATTCACTCTGAGTCTAAGTTGTCAGCCTTCTCCCTTGCCTAGCCTTGTTTTTTGAAACACATATGTGCTTTATTCCTTGACAGTCGCATACATACAAAGGTTCTCCCTCTGCAAACTACATACATACGCTCTTTTTTCCTAAACATTCATGTACATCACCTTTCCCTGTTTTTTTTTTGGGTCTGGTGGTTGTTGTGTGGGATTTAATGTTTGCTAAGTCTTCTTAGGTCTCTGTAGTGCTTGTTAAGTGCTTGTGGAATGACAGGAAACCTGTCTGTGGTTGAATTTTTGGGTGCAGTCTTTCTCATCATATTTTCATTTTGATTGTCTTTGTACATTGGGCTAGGTGTTTTACTGCTTGGTATCATGCTTGAGTTATCTTTGCTATACACAATAGAGTTTATATATCAAGTTGCTTTTCATTGCATGCATTTTCATTTTTATTATATTGAAAATACAAAAATATTAGGCATTTTGCATTGCTTGACATTTTGATCTTTTGATTCCTTGTCATTAGCTTAGTGCATGTAATGAAAGATTTCATTTTTACTTTAGAATTGCAGAGTTGAAATTGAAAATTGCATTGGTTTTTAGAAGCATATCATTCATTGAAAGTTGAAGTTAGGACTTTGCATTATATTTATATTTACTTTTCTTGCAGAATCATAACATCATGAGTTTCACTATCATAACTTTTAGAGTAATCATGACCACTAAAATTAATGCTATAAATTAAAATTGATTAGTCATGATTTTATTTTCTAGGGTGCACAAACTAGCTTAGGATTAGTGCGTTGGAATAGGATTTTGTGAGTAAATTTTTCCAAGGCAATTAAGTCAACATATGTTTCTGAGAAAGGGAGTGGAAAAATCCATTGTATAATTGGTAATATCAAGAGGCTCTGCTCCCACTAGAGTTAATCACAAGGTCGCGTGAGGTTGGTTGAAGGGATACTCCCTCGATACCTTCTTAGCATCAGAGATATTTTTGGGGATCTATTCATATTTGGGGATCTTGTTAGTGTCCTTAACTCCATGAGAGGAGGTACTTTCAAGGTTTTTGTCTTTGTTACCATAGATCAATTTCTATCTACAAGTTGGGTCTTGTACTTGGGGGTTGGATTCCTCACATCTCGGTTGGTGTTCAGATCTGCAAGTTGGGTCTTATATTTAGAGTTGGTACTCTATTAGAGTTTTTGCTCTTTTCATTTGATGTTGATAAAACCCTAAGATTGTAGTCTCCTGTAACACATAATACAAAAGGTTTACATATATATCTTGTGTTTCTTGTTCTCTCTATGGTGATGGTTTATTGATTATATATATATATATATATATATGAGATATGTTTACATGCAAGAAACTGAGTATGAATGGAAGTAATGAGAAAATTGTGATTTCTAACTAAATTTTTGTAAGAAGTGTAAAAAGAGCCTCACATTGATTCACCCCCCCTCTCATTGTGGTAATTGTGTCCCCAATTGGTATTAGATTCAACCTTCACTATAAGCCTTACAATATTAAAGGAGATATGTGTATACAAAAATGGATGTACATGCATATGTAGTTCCATTGTTTGATGAGACATATTAATCGGCATGGAGAATAAAGATGAAAGGGTATTTGAAGTCAAAAGGAGTAGGTGCATGGGATACAGTTGTTGTTGGAGCATTTCACTCAAAGAATCAGTCAAAATTTGCAGAAAAGAAAAATAATGTAGTAGCATTCAAGACCATATTGAATGGACTTTCAAGTTATGTCAAAGAAAGCATAGGAAAATGTACCTCCGCCAAGGACCTATGGTTGAAGCTAGAGAAGGAATACCAAGACTCAATCATCAATGAAGGTAAGGACTCTCCTAGTTGAAATAATTATAAATTCAATAATGTTGAATGTTCTCCCACAAATGAAGAAGAATATATAGAAGTAGTTTTTGTTGAATCAACTAAAAATTATCTTGTAAATGAAGAAAAATATTTGTTTAATCTTAAATATAAAGTTATATATGTTCTAGAAGAAGTTAGAAATGAAATAGAAGGTGATTCAAATACTTGTGAGGATCTTGAAAGAATTAATAATGAAGTCCTAAATAAGTACCAAAGGCATTTCATGTAACTAAAACAAATGTTCAAGAAACAATAAGGAAGTGAAATAACCCAACAAAGGACCCAATTAGAAGAAAAAGAAGAAGAGATCAAAAGACTAAAGAATGAAACAATTAGCCAAGAAGAAGAAAATAAGAAGGTAGATGATGAACTTAGCAAAATATTCGAAATCAATGTCAATCTAATGACCCAACTTGAAGAATCCAAATGAATAGAAGAAATATCAAAGAAACAAGTAAATGAAAAATAAGAATCATGCCATAAGCTAGAAGCAGAAGTTGTTGATTTTTAAAGGAAAGAAGACAATTCAAAAAGGTTCATGAACAACTCAACTATCTCAGATGAAATATTGGATAGTCAAGATAACCAAATGATAAATCAGGTCTTGGATACAACAATGAAGTTGCACATTTTGAAGCTAGAACCTCTAAGAAACATGAGGTAAGTCCTTTATTCTCAAAATATAGAAGTAAATCTGAAAGTCAATTATCTACACAAAGGAAGGAAATTTTTAGAACAACAGAGAAAGGAAGACACCAAGAAGCCACCTTTAAACCTCAAAGAAATTTCAAAAGGGAGACACCTTCAAGGTGGACACCAAAGAAAAGGTATGGAAATGTTTTTCATGGTCACTACTTCTCATGTAATGAATATGGTCACAAAGCTTTGGATTGCAGACATTATGCAAGGAAAATTGTTGAATGGTTCCATAACATCGTAATATGATGGAGATGTAATCAAGAGGGACACATTGTTTCTCATTGTCACACCATGAGATGTTATAGTTGCAGTGGGTTTGGCCACAAAGAAAAGGATTGCTGGAATTCAAAGAGATAGTCAATGAGTACCTCATATAATATGGAAAGAAGATCACATGAAACTTGGAAGGAGGACAATGTTGAAAACATGGAATTTGAAGGAACAAATACTCATAGTACAGGACACTCTCAAGAAGAATGAACAACTTGAAATGAATGAAAGGTAAAAGAATGAGGAAATATTTTATCATTCATGTACATATGTTGTGCGACCTATATAAATTTCACATACATACGCAAGCTATCTGAGGAATGGGGCATGTACCTGTGGTAAAATTCTCAATAAGAGGATTGTACAAATGAGTTGCAACATGGTTTTATTATCTAACTTTGTTTATGCAAGGTGTGAGATGGTTTGGTTCAGGGTTTCATGATTATATGCTTATTTCATTAATGTGTGGTGAAAATATGTTGTTGAGTGTTAGAGCATATGTTTGATTCCTATCTTGGATGCATGGTACTAACCCTATAGTGTCGATTGAGGAATTTTTTTTTTATCGAAGGAACAATGTTGGTTATGTATTTTCTCAGTGAAGATATGGCATGTTGTCTATGGGACATATCATGCTGATGTGATGTTAGCTAGAGATATATAATTGATCTATTGAGTCACACTTTTGGTACATGAGTATAGGTACTATTGGCATCTTAGTACTTGTTGTAGTGAATGTCTTTAGAGGAAGATTTGTTGTAGTACATGACTGATACATATGTGAGCTCCATCGACATATCTTGTGATGTATTGTTAGAAGCGCATTTGTTGGATGTATTGGTGTATTTATTTGGAATATGATTGAGATACATATGAGGACATGTAGTTGAAGAGTTGATGAGGTGTTTATATTGTAAATCCTTGATGAGTCATAACTTGATCTACATTTGATGCATGATTGGTATAGACTTGATACATTATTTGAGTCACTTGTTAGTAGTATAATTGGCACATGTTCTATGGATGATGTGGCATATGTGTATGGGTATCTTGATTTTGGTTCATCTTTTTGAGGTTTGGTGCATGGTTAATGCATGTTCTTGGTACCGGTCGTGGTACATGTTTGATGCCTGGTTGATGCACTTGCTGATGGTATATGGCACGTGATTGATGCTTGAGGTTGAGATACATTTCTTGGAATATGGTTTGTGGCGATTGATTTATGATATAGGCATATCATGTGTGATATGACACATGTTTGAGGCACATGGTTGGCATGTTGTTGGTACATTGATAACAACACTTGTTGATGATCTTGATATCTGCTTGGTTCACTTTTGGCACATATTCTTGGCATATATACTTCAATGATGAGATATTATTGTATGGTGTTGACGTACATGGTTGATGTGCATTATTGGCACATGTTATGTCACATGATGTGCATGGTTTATGTGCATGGTTGGCACATGGTATGACACGGGATGTACATGGTTGATGGTTTGTTCATAATTCATTGTTGAATTATACTTTGCTTCATGGTTTATGCATGAGATATTATGTATGATTGTCATACACTTGATGTATGGTATGGAATGATTTTACATGGTTGATGCATGGACAAGTTCAAGGATCATCATAGGAATAGAAGGTCACTCTTAAGCATTTGATATATGTTCTGGTTGAGTAGTATCATTTGTAGCAGAAGAAGATTGCAATAGTAGAACATTGTTCATCTTGCAGAGTAGATAGGGGGAGACATACTCACAGGGGGGGTTATTCTTCTTTCCATGATTGGTTACAAATGTATGATTCCATGTGGAGATATGATAGAGATGATTGTCATCTATGTTACCAACATTTCTTCAGATTGATATCCCTTGTCCAAAGGGGGAGATATCATTTAGATAGTGGAACAACAGATAGGGAGAGAAACGCATAGAACAATGCATCCATGAGGAGAAGCCTCAGGGATAGTTCAGGCACGTGGAGTATCCCCAAAGTGATATACACTTTTCCATTGATTTCAAAGGGGTAAAGATAGTCACATTGATGTGTTGGGATGAATATTAATGAGAAGCATTTTCATGTTGCCATCGATGATTAGTGTTGGAATCAATGTTGGTGTTTCCATCAATGCCAAAGGGGGTTATTTTTTTACTATGTTGTAATTGATGTCAAAGGGTTGATATCATGTATTTTCATAGTGATGTGTTTGTATCAATGATGTATTGATTATTGTATCATGTGGCCATTGATGTAATTGATATCGAAGGGTTGATGCCATGTGGTGTCATAGTGATGTGTTGTCATTGATGTAAAGGGTGATGTCATGTCATGTTTCATGTTTGATAGGAAGCACCAAATGAATGAACTCCAAATTGGTCCCCTTCTGGTGAAATCCCTCACAGGAAGACGGATTGTGAAGTCCAAACGGTTAAGTGGTTGAGTCATCCTATAGGTATGGCTTGGTAGCCCCAAAAGTGTAGTGTTTGGTTGAGGAATAATGTAATGAATATCAATGAATTTTAAAGTGAGACTCTTCTATATGGATAGTGTTCATCATGCCATTTTCGATGATATGTGAAATGTTACATAAATCCTCACGGTTATAGAGTTATGGCCATGTTAATTTGGAAAACCCTCATGAGTTATATAGAAGCCCCTAGAAGGTCAAATAAGTCAAGAAGGTCAAATAAGTCAAATTATTCTAGAATTTCCTAGAATAAGTTGACCAGTCAAAGTGGTTAGTCATGGGCTAAGTGGTTGCAACGATAAAACTATTAAAAATAAATTAGTTGCAACTATAAGTGGAGAGTTTACTATTTGTGGAATAAGTGGTTATAAGTGGACAAGTGGATAGAAGTGGGTTAGCCCCAAAAGAAGGAAGTTGGGTAAGTTGGATAGAATATAACCCTTAGAGGAAGCTACTTGGAGATGTATAAATAAGAGACCAAGGGTTTTTTATGATGATGAATCTCTTGAGCATGTTGAAGATCTATTTTTGGTGAAAGGTTGATTGCAGGTACTCATGGACGAATTAGAAGTTTCGCAAGTCTGATGTACCAAGGAGGATTGATGGAGAAAGTTTTGGAGGTTAAAAAAATCCTAGTTTTATGATGTTGTACATGGGTTACAGTGGGCCAAGGAGGGTACATACATGGGCTGAAGAAGGCCAGGGAGCATATATTTGAAAAGGACAATAAAAGTGTGAGTATATGCCAATGTCAGGTTCCTGAAGTCTGAAGCAAGTTCCCAGGATATCATTCTACAGGTTCATATCAGCTACAAAAGTTCTGGTATGGTTATATGTTGTCTTGATGCTTAGATTTACTCATGGTATGTTGAATTCTTGAATAATTATTTGTATGGTTGTTATGATGTTTGAACATAGGAGATGTTGGTTGGTTGGTTGAGTGTTTTTGTTCTGATATGGTTGAGGGATATCTATGTTCTATGATGGTGTATGCATGAGGAACATGCACAATTTGTTGGATGGGATAGATTTGTTTGTGGTACAAGTTGTGCAGTCACAACTGGTTGCAGTGATAGATTATTTGTGGATGTGACAGAGGCAACAAGGGTGTGAAGGGAAGAAGTTGTGAAGTTTCATAAACCCTAGTTTTTGAATGTTTATGTAGGATGACTGAGAGAAGGAACAATACATATGCATGATACAATATAGATAGGTCACATACATATGCATGTTGTAGTATAGATAGGTTGTGTACCTGGTTGCAGATCGATTTTTGTCTACAAGTTGGGTCTTGTACTTGGGGGTTGTATTCCTCGCATCTCGGTTGGTGTTGAGAACTTCAAGTTGGGTATTGTATTTATAGTTGGTACTCTATTGGAGTTGTTTCTATTTCATTTGATGTTGCTAAAACCATTATATTGTAGTCTCCTATAACACATAATATAAAAAATTTACATATGTATCTTGTGTTCCTCATGCTCTTTATGGTGATGGTTTACTAATGATATATATATTCTTGAGACATGTTCACATGCAAGAAGCTAAGTATGAATGCAAGTAATGAGAAAATGGTGATTCCTAATTGAAGTTTTGTAAGAAGTGTAAAAATATCCTCACACTAATTCACCCCCTCTCTCAGTGTGTTCGGTGTGTCCAATAGTTCTTTCCTCATCTACTTCCTATGTTGGTCAGATTGTTTCCATGTTCGTTTGTTGCATCAATATTTTCTCCTGTGTTATGTTTTGTGGATCAATATGCATTGGTTTTGTCATAGGGGTTGGCTCCTACTCCTCAACCATTGTAGGGCTCATTGGTTCAATGACCAGGGAAGGAATGGAGTCCACATCCACCACTCCCATTGATTGGATAGGGTTGTCCTCTTCCATTGTTGGCTCTTGCGACAACCTTGTGGCACTATTTGTTTTCCTTGTTATCTTTCTAGGAGCTCTGAGGTTTGGTGGTGCCATATTTCTTGAGTCTGTGTGGGTTTTCTAAAAAATATTCACTAACAACATGATAAATCACTTGTTTGTTCTTAGGTTCTCACTCCTTAGCTCTATGTTTTCTTGAAGTCTTAATGTGGCTTGTCGGGCACAATTTTTTCTTATATAGTGTTGTCACAAATGTTCCATAGATTTCACTAAATGCTTCCTTCATTGTCATAAATGTTCATTTTGCGCCTCATTTTTCCAGTGACCATTGTTTCTTTTCTAAACTATTCAAGTTTTTCACTTCTTAGTATTTTTGTGCTGTCATATTTCTTTGGTGCACTAGACTTTACGTTTGTCATAGTTTTCTTGTGCGTAGTATCTTAGCTTCTTGGAAAAACAATTATGCTATGCACTGTCTTTTTCTATCATGTAGTTTTTTCATTCCACTTCTTAAATTTTTTTTCATGTTGTATGCTCCAACCATCTGATGAACATTGATCCATATACCTACTTCTTTTTTACTTTTTCTCATTTTTCAATTTTTTTCTTCCTTTTCCTTCTTTGAACTCCTAATATTTACAATATGTACAAGTCTCACTTATGCACTCCAATTACTAAGCGTTAGTGGGTTGACTATCCCTATACATTTTCAGTCGAATACAATTCATCTATCCTTGAACTTCCTTTCATGTTAAATCCTGCAGTTTCACAAAACCTCCATATATGGAAGATTTTATCTGATATTTCCCTAGTCAATGCATTCTAATATTTCCTCAGTGATATAAGTATTTACTATCATAGAGGAGAACCATATGTGAATTTATTCTTCTTAATGTGTTTTTCATGCAAAGATTTATCCTTTCCTTTCTCTCCCTCCCAATGGAAACTAGCTATAATTTTGTCTTCTTCCATTCCATAAGTTGAGTTATTTTTTCCTTCATTTTCCCCCTTTCTTTCATGTTTGTAATGGTTGCAATGCATGGGATTGGTATCAATTATTCCAGGGGAACTACTTCTTCCTGTCCATACACCAATCTGAAGGGTGTTTGTCCTATTAACTTCTTGCATGTATTTCTATTGACCCATAGTACTGTTGGTACCTTCAACTCCCAATCCCCTCTATTCACATTATAAATATTTGTTAAGGAATTCCCTGAAATCTTCTTAAATTCATCCATTGTTCTATTATCTTTAGGATGATATGGAGTGCTCTTCTGATGATATATCTCAAACGCTTCAAGCATTGCCTAGATTGTACTATTAATGAAATGAGTTCCTTTATCACTCATCAAAATTATATGGCCTCCAAATCTTGTCACTGGGTATTCAAATAAAAAGGATGTTGTAGTCTCTGCACTACAATCCTTCAATGTTGTTTCCTTAACCCATTTGGTTAAGTATTATATCAATGCAATAATATATATATCCCCTGATCTTCTTGTTGGTAGGTTAATAGGTCCTAAAATGCCTAATACCCATTTGTCAAATACTTGGAAGGTAACCTAAGGTCTCAGTGGCATCTTATCCCTCTTGGATTGATTTCCAACCCTTTGACATACGTCACAATTTTGGTAGTACTCTTTTTAATCCTTGTGAATTGTTGGCCACCATAATCATATGCACAATACCTTCTATGCAGTAGCTTTCACTGCGTAGTGTCCTCCAACTATTCCTTCATGTGCTTCTGCCAAAATAATGGTTCTTTCATTCTCCATAACACATCTCCTCATAATGTTCTTTGTTCCCAGTTTTTATAAATGAACTACAATCAAATGATAATCTGTTGCTATTAATACTAGGTTCTTCTTCTGTGTGGTATTAAATTCCTTCGATTCAACTCCTGTAGTAAAAAAATCAATAATGTCAGTGAATCACTCATTAGATATATGTAATGAAAATAGTTGAGCATCAATAAGTGATCTTCCAAAATGCTTAGTTCCTCTCCATTGGTAATTCCTCACAAATGATTCGGTCTTGTAGTCAATATTCCAGGCTTCACCACAACTTCAAATTCAAAATCTTGGAATAAAAACCATCTGCATATTATTCCCGCTAACACTATCTTATTAACTAAGTATCTAAGAGAATAATGATATGTAAACATCTTGAAGTGTTGTCCTAACAAGTAATGTCTGAATTTTTGCAAAGCATATACCATGGCTAGTCCTTCCCTTTCTGTATAGTGTAGTTCTTTTTTGAGTATGATATATTCCTTCCTGTAAATGAAATAGGTTGATCTATATCACCTTATCATGGTTTTGTCAGTACTACTCCTAGTGTTATTGTCGATGCATCCACATGCACATGGAATTCCTTTGACCAATATAGAAACACCATAATTGGTGCAGTCACCATCTTCTCCTTTAGAATATCTAAACTCTGTTGGAACTCATGATTCCATTGATACTTAATTTCCTTATTCAACCATTTCTACATTGGTGTAGTAATTTGTGCATATCCCCTTATGAACTTCTGGTAATACCATGTATGACCAAGTGTACTCTTCAACTAACACATTTATTTCGTTGGTGGTAAGTTAACTATGACTGCAATTTTCATAGGATCAACTAGTAGACCCTGTTTACACACCACATTCCATAAAAAAACACCAAACAATGAACTAAAAATGCATTTCTTAATATTCAGTGAGATATGACACTATCTTCACCTTTCCAACATTAGCCTTAATACTTCAACATGATCCTTTAATAAAATAAGCATTGTCCAATCATTCAAGTAAAATTCTAAAAACTTATGAATAAAGTCATTAAAGGTAGCCACTACTACCCTTGAAAAACTTCCAGGTCCATTCTTCAATCCAAATGGAATTACTATATAATAAAATGATCCCCATTATATAGTAAATGTTGTCTTGTGTCTATCTATTGGTGTTATCATGATCTGATGATATCATGAAAACCCATATGTAAATGAATAGGCTTCTTTCCCTACTACATTATATAATAATTCATTGACAAATGGGGTAGGGAAAGAATCATGCAAGACATAATCATTTAGTTTCCTCAAATCTACACAAATCATGATTCCCCTGTGCTTATTTTCCTACACTACCATGGGACTGATCCATTCTAATTCTTCTACGGGTTCTATGAAACGAACTTCTAACATATTCTTAATTTATACCTTTACTTTCTCCTTGTATATTGGATTCATCCTGTAAGGTCTCTATCTTATATGCCTAGCATATGGTTTCAAAGGGATCTTCATCTCTAAAAATGTTGCTGGGAACAAATCAATCTACTCATGTAGTAATTCTGTGATTATTTCTACTGTATGATTATCCCAATAATCTCCAATACTTTCCATTTTTGGTTTTTCTGATGTCCCAATATTTACCTTCTTTAACTTCAAAGGTGCATCATAGTCTTTTGATTCTAGTTGTGGTCCCTCTGTAATTTTGATATTGCACGGGTTTTCATCTTATGGGCCTTCTTCTTCTTCGACAAGGTAATATATGTCTAAAAGTCTATTTATTCTTATATTTTTTCACAATATCTACTTCATGTTCTTCAAAAATCCTGTCTCTGGCCACCTTTAGTGTTGTATCTATTTCGAGGCTCTCAAATTCAGAGGAAAATGTAACCATAAAATTATGTTTCATTTCTTCCCAATTTGCAGTTTCCTTGCACTATTCTTGTTCTGTGTACCATTTCCTTGGAATACCTTCTAATGTGTGAATGAAATGGTGTGGCCATTCTTCTAGTGGTACTAATCTCTATTGAACCATGCACCTATATATATTTTTTCGAGGATGTCCAAATCCGTCATATTTCTCCAAAACAAATTTCTCATGCTCTGCGCCAAATCTAATGCACAATAACCTTTTTCACTAGAACCAGATATTGATATCTTCCTTATGTGTTCCCCACCATACTGTAGCTGTAGCTTTCAAAGAAATATCTAATGTTGTTAGTATTTGATTCTCCAAAAAGTGTACCTAAAACTTCATTATAAATTCTTCTAAATTATTTGTACCATAAAAAGTAGGAGGTTCCCTTACCTCTGTACCAAACCATCTCAAAACACGTGTAATTCTGGTGCATATTCTGGTAGATAATTCATGTAGTCATTGCTACCAGTTTTCCAGTCCTATGTCATATTCTGAGACACAAGAAATAATACTCCTCCAAATAAACATTCCATCTGCAGTTGGGTTGATGTAATATTCTTCATGTGCGATAGTTCTGTACAAATGGTTTATATCTTTTGTAAGGATATTTTCTGTCACAGGTTCCACATACCTTCCTCCTTATCAGGGATCTAATGGAACAATAAATAATTATTATCCATATTCAAAGATCATTTTTCTAGTCTTCAAATTGATAATAGTTTGGTTATCAAAAGCCCAATCTAGACCTAATAATGTTGGGTATGGTGAAGTATTGTCTACTATGTAAATGACTTTAAAGTATAACATGGTGCGCACACCATTTAAATCTACTAGTATCTCATTCAACCTTCAAATCAGAATCACTCTATGTTGATTTGATAGCTTCAACTAAATAGGTGAGTATCCCAGTTGAGGTTCTCCCATAGCTTCAGATGTCTTCTTTGGTATAACAATGACTTTAGACCCTATGTCTAGTATGATATCCCCCATACTAAAATCTCCTATGTTTTCATTGAACCTAAAATATTTTCTTGTTCTTCTCTTCTTCTAGAGTTGATTCATTGTCTTTACCCCTTCTTCCCCAGGATTACACTTTTCTAACAAATTTTGAAATATTTTTAAACAGTTTCTGTCATTCAACAACTTCACACAAGACCCCAAAAAGTTTCTTAAGTTACTTACTTGCTCTGAAGGATGTTATTTTCTAGTCTGATCAAAAAAGGGAGGCATTTCATACACTAGTATATCATCTAATGGCTTTGTTCCTGAAGTAGACAAATTATTTTCCTTCAAAAACTCTTGTCTAGCCGCTTTGAATGTCTCCTTCTCTTTGCGCACATCAAACTTCTATTTAGGAATTGTTTTCTTCCTGACCCACTGGCACTGATCCTGATCCTTCTTTGTTGGATCATTCCCCATCTTAGATCAACCTATAGTAACTATGATGATCTTTTCCCCATCCTATTCTTTATTTTCTACAACAATCCATTGGACATTTTGTTTGTTCTGGTTCTTCTTATCCTGTATCTTTTTTCAATAGTGTCGGACATTCTTTTGTCTCATGGTATACTATGTCACAATACATACATGTTGCAGATGGTTGTGGAGAATATATTGCATAGTTTCCAGATTTCTAATAGTTGTGACACACTATTGGTCCTCAACCTCCTCCAACTCCTCTTACTCCACGACCTCCTCCTCTGTTTTGTTGATTATCTCTGTGTGATGTATTATAATGAGGTCCTTGATTATACTGCAACTTCAAAGATGCATATAATTATACTGTGGTTTTGTTGCACACTACTATGTGTTGTTATATTGTGGTTTCCCTTGAAACTATTTCACATTATTGCACTATGGTTGTGCTGCAAATTATTGCACACTATTATACTATGGATGCTACATAAGTTTTCATATCATGTGTTCATCTTGCACCCTATATGTATCTAAAATCCTCTCTTTCATCATATCCAAAGTTCCGCAGGCCTTATCTTTGTGTCCTACTGACTTGCAAAAATTACAAAATGTACTCTTTGGAACTTTCAGATACTTCGACATCATGGGACAGTGATAAGGATCATGCCCATGTGTTTTACATATCTCACACCATGGTCTTGTTGAATATAAAGGGTTTGGAATACCCATTCCTATATGTTTGCGCAAATAATGGATACTTATTCTTATGGTTCCCTTTTGTCCTGCATAGTGTACACTAGACATCTTCTCTTTTCTACTTACTTTTATTCTGATTCAACTAAAGTGTCAATTTCTTTAGATCTTGTCTCAAATCTTCCATGGTTGGATCTGTATGTGTTTTTTGGTTTTTCTCCAATTGAAAAGTTGCTTGCAAGGCCTCGACCCGACTTTGGAACTTTTTCTTCCTCAAAGGATACTTCAAGTGTGGTAATAAAGAATTGACAAACAAATGTCTATGTTGTATATCAATAATGGGCAATTTCAACTTACCTTTCATTATTTTGAACTTCTGGTCCACCTCCCAGATTTATTCTCCTATCTTCTGCTTAATCTCTATCATCTCATTCATGAACTGATCCTTTTAAATTGGTTTCTAGAATTAATTTATTAATTGTGTCTTCAATTATGCAACAAATGTAGGTGCTCTCATTGGATTATTTACTATGAGACCCATGTACCAGTTTAGTGCATAGTCTTTGAATGTGATTTCCAATTATGCAACCTTTGTATCTTCATCTATAATTTTCTTAGCTACCCAAATATTCTCGCAAATGAATAGATTCTTTTCTAGGTCCTATGACCCACCTCCTCAAAACTTTGGTAGCCTAATAGTTGGATCTACTCCTTCCATTGTGAAATTTATTGAACTACCACCTCTGCGTGGTGTAGATACCTAATAGGTACTTGTTGAATTTAAAATTCTTCTTGAAATTTCACTAGAACCACGTCATACAAAAATCCTTCTACCACTAATCAGTTGTTGGTTAACCAGGTTTTCTTCATCATTTGTCTTAGTCACACATGGGGTTGTGGGTTCCACAATAATTTGGATTTGGAATGGAGATCCTTCTTCTATGCCAATCCCGTGACCTATGGTTTCATTCTCATATGTGGAATGCAATATATCCTCAATATTCCCCATGGAACTAATATCCTCTACCTCTTCCTCATCATTGTCTAATCCCTCTCACTCGACCACTTCCCTCTTCTTTCTATTCATCTTATACATGTCGGGTCGTTCGTTGTGCATCACACATAATTTCCTTATTAGCTCCTTGGTTTGTTCCTCATCTTTCATAATAGGGTCCATTGCTTCCTTCTTCTTTCCTATCTCCATAGCCTTCTCCATATATCAAATATTCCTCAGTGCTTCCCCCAGTTCCCCCATGCATGCAGAGTGATCTAGTTGTTTGATTCCATTGTCATCATGCCTTTATCATGTAATTATATATTGTTCGACATGTAAAGAGACCTAATGTACCTCCTTCTAGTTCCCTTCAATAAATCATGCTCTATAGTAGTATGTGACTTCATTTTATTGACTATAAATTCAGTAATAAACCCCACAGTAATACCATATAACCAAAAATATAATGAGCATGTGAATTTTTTATTGACCCTTTCCAACCGTGAAATGTTATTAGAAGTCCAATCTGATTTCCTTATCTGATTAGTTGGATGAGTATCCTTCAACCTCAATAACCACTCCTGCAATAGTTATGGAAAATAACAAAAATATGCTTCATGCAAATCAGTAGACACATACCTCTCTAGTTACTAGCGTTGTGTATACCTGGAGCTTCAATTATATTTCTACACGAACTCAAGATTCTTTGTTTCCAACCATCTTTCAATCTCTTTCTTGGTAGGGTTCCATGGCCTGAACATCATTTTCTACAATTGCAACTTCTTCACCAAATCCCTTCCAAGTTGTTCTTTTGAGTTCCAGACAGCCAGGGAAACATTTATTGGATGTTATGGGATGACTCGGGTTCTACCTTAGTTCTCTAGAAAAAACATAGAAATCATCGACCCCTCTCATAAAACAGAAGGCTACACCACTCATAGAGTGCACAATGCAGTCTCACCTAAGATGGCCTCTGGGTGAGTACGGGACACAACTTTCTATAGTCATGGAAGGGATTGTGGTCATGGGATGTCAGACATTTGTTTCTATTTTACTTCTAGCATGCATCACATTATACCATCCATATAAGCCTACCATTTAGCTCATTCTATATTATCATTACTGTGCGCTAGAAAATATTATCATAATTGTATAAACAACAAAAAATAACATCATTCAAACACATTACAACACATGATTTTATTGTGGTTCACCCCCATGGTCTACATCCACAAATATCTTCTACTTCTTTATTATTCTTCATCAAAATATTGTTGTACGAATTACATCATGGTTGTGATAATGGTCCATTGGGATTACCTGCATCGCACCAAGCTCCACATCTTGCGAACTGACCCTCACTTACACTCCATAAGTCTCCATTAGCTCCTCATCTATTCAACAAAACAAATACGTTGACTCAAAACCCACAAAGGTGCTCAAAGTAATTCTCTCATACAAAAAGATAATAAGTATTTTCTAGCTACCTCATACATTCTCTATTTATACAAAAAGGTGGGTAAAATCCCTTACATCATGACTCAACACCCTAATTCTAGGTGGACTCAACTTGTCTAGTTTCTAACTGCCTTCCACGCAGTTGGTATTTGATCCAACCATTCCTTTATTTGATTATGCGCTGATCTTCCTTAATTCCTAGCATGCTTCCTCCTTTTCCTTCTTTCACACTACTTTCTCTTCATTCCCTAGAACAGGTTGCTTCCTTTCATCCATATGTTTTCCTCATTTGTTGCACTGAACCCCAAAATTTCCTTCTCCAACACTCTATGACTATTTGAGGTTCTTTTTTGAGTCTCTGTGATCAAATCTCGATACTTGGATGAACTTAATCGTCTCTTAAATTTGAGGTTTTTGTTGCTTTCTTTTTCATCTTATTTTGAACTTTCTTGTACGTTTGAGATTGCCTAGTCTTTTAGCCGAGAGCCTCCTAGTTTGTCCTTTACATTTGCTTGACTAAGAACTTGACATTATCACTCATTTTCATTTCCTTATTTTGAGTTTGCATTGGTTTATTGGGTGTGAACCCTTTTGTCTCCATTGAAACATCTCACTTTTCTAGATGATTAGGACTCTCTCATATACCACGACCTTGTTTTTTCTAATCATGTTTAGAGGATTTTTCATGAGTGTTTTTCTTCATTATCCTTTGTATCTTTGATTTATTTATTGAGCAGGTTCTCTCACACTTGTTTTATTTCAGTTCTCATATTTTTTAGTGCACTTTGTTTAATTACTTTTTTTCCTCGTATTTCTTTTCGTCAAGCATAGATCAGCTTCATCTCTCTTGAAAGTTATGACATGAAAAAGTATGCATATATCCTTACTTACATTATGAAACATAGAATTTTTTTTCATTCCTTAGGAAACTTGTTTTGGTACACATTTGGAAGAAGAGAGCTATTTTTTCATCTTCATTTTGGTCTTCAAACATGTTTGCTTGGTAGTTTGGTATCATCTTGATTCCTAAAATTGAAAGTTGCATAGTTTTGAGTTCTTTCTTGTGTTAAGAAGAATAGAACGGTTTTCCTTTCCATACATATGATTCATAAAAAATAACACATTGCATCTCATTCTTTTTCATCCTATTGAAGTCAAGTCTCTCACACATCATCAGTTTCATCTCTGTGAACCCTTTGAGTAAAACGCCATTAAAATCAATCACACGCTAATAAAAAAAACTATAACATTTTTTTGGTTTTAGCACACCAAAAATAACACATGATTAGGCTCTTTAGACTAGGTGAAGTGAGAAAATTTTCCAAGACAACCAAACTGATTGTAGAACACTAGCGAGTGTACAAGTCTAATTTTCATATAAGCATAGCTGAGAACCCCCTCTCGCACAAGGGATAAACATGAGGCTGTGTGTAGGAGAGAAGCAGAGATTAACCTCCAAAGCTTGAAAAAGAATATTGGAATGAGCATATATTGGGGGTTTTTCTTGAGAAACCACTATTTTCATTTGGTATCAATGCTTTGTTAATCTTGAAACCATTCCAGGTCCTCGGGAGTCTTATTGATCCACTTTTCTTCATTTCTCATGAAGATATTAGGAATATGATATCTTGCCCATACGTTCAGTCATGACTGTCAATTGTACCTACTTGGAGGTTGACTGCGAGTTGGTATCCTTAGTGGCCTTTCCTAGGTATCTACATAGGTGATTGTTGGGGGATTACCACAGTACCCGGGGAATACATCGTATCACACTCTCAGTATCCTTGGAGGCTTATCCAATGAAATCTAGGGCTTCTTTCACCGAGAATGGATATTATGTGGAGGTTAGGGTAACTGCTTCTCATTTCTTCATTAACAGTATGACATCCCATCTTCGAAATATCCTTTAGCCTATTGTTTCTTGGCTTATTTATTTTATTTTTCTTAGGGGTGTGTTTCTTTGACTTTCATAGTCATCCTTAGGATTGGATATTTTATAGTATATAAGGTATGAAACTTGATGTTCCACAACCTCAACCCAATGGTTCGTATGAAGGAAATCAAAGATCTGATTTTTTAGACCAGGAGAATAACATCTGGAAGTGACCATCAAATGAAAGAATCGACCACAACCTTTGTAGAAAGTTTTTCATCTTACACAAATCCTCTTTTAATTGATCCAGTTGGCCCACTACTGACTAATTCATTGTCCACAAGATACACTGGTGATTTTTCTTCTTACAGATTACCACACAGTTCCACCATTACATCATCTTTTGGTGCGAACCCATCATCTTTTGGTATTCTAGAATGACTTGGGAATTTATCTTTTTCCACAACTCATGTCATTGATATTGTTGGTGCTTCTTCTTTACTGGAAACATCAATGACTCAGGTAATCCCAACTCAACCACTTGAATATACATCTTCCTTTGCACATGGGCCAAGTAATATTCTTGCTTCACTATTTCCACACATGCACACACCAAGTGATTTTATTGGTCATTCCATCAGTCAAATAATCAACAGTCAATAGTTCATACAACCATGGTTCCAAAAGCTACTCAGTCTCCATATCGACCATCAGAGATTAGTACACCCTACATTGGAGGTCAATCCTCAATGGGAAGACAACCTTCAACTCGGGGGAAACCTTCAACTACAAGGAAACGTTTTACTGGGGGGAAACCTACACTATCACAATATCAACTTGCTTCAGGGAAATATGCTCCTACTAGTCTTTCTATCCCTACTACTATTGGCTTGTATCATGGAAAACCATTTCCAAGAACTACTAACCCTTTGTGGGGTCAACCCAATTTAGCGGAAATTCTTCTGCAAGGAAATTTTCCCTTTTAATCTGTAAACCCCATAATTACAACGCATAAGTCCCTTTAACCTAAATACATAGGGGGACCATAAGGGAAATTACAATATGTAGGAGGTCCATCTGTTCAGTCATAGTATATGGGTGGACATGAACTAGGAAAACTGCCTTATATGGAAGACAATCAGGAAAACCCCCTTACATGGGTGGAAATCTCAAGACGCTACCATATATGGGAGGACCATATATATTTTCCATCTTTTCATAACCTATATATGGTCCTACTTGTGTTACTATGCCATATGATTACCACTAGTATCCATAGGCGAACTAACATCTTCCATTCTTAGCTATGTTAGATATGTCAGATCTTTCATGCTTGACCAAGGATCCCTTCCATTATGATCCATTTTTTTATCCAGGTGTATATCAGTAGCCACTAACCTATTCCACTAGCTCGAAAAATAGTCTTCAACCTTGGCATTTTTTCAACAATTTTTTGGGTTCCAAACTTCTGAGGCCATTTTGAGGCCCTAAATGACATTTTTTAGGGATTTCGGGCCCAGGTGATTATCTAATGCATTGACTTGGACTAGTAAATTTTTTTATTCTCGGCTAGAAATTTCCAAGAAGCTATCGTGCACCTAAAATGGAGATCATATGCAAAAGTTATGACCCCGGGAAATTTATGTACTAACTTACCCAAACGAAGCCCACATGACTTTTGGCGCTTCATCTCCTAGGGTTAGGTTTTTGGATTTCTAGGGTTTTTGACATTCTTGTTTATTGTAAAATGCCTTGAGAGCCTCATTGTAACCATATTCTTGCAAATGAGTGCAGTTGTCACATATCTTCTCATATATAAGCCGCCACCATTCTAGCAAGCTTGTTTTTCACTGCATTTTACAGTTTCAACTTATTTCCTTATTGAATAGAAAACCAGTTTTATTGTATATTTGCTATTTTTTGTTAAGCATATTTTAATAATCTATATTCATTTCGTTCTTCTCATAAAATCTGGATCAGTGGTATCAGAGAGATCTGCTCCTTGTCATTTTAATGCATGTCCCCAATGAGGTCAGGGTACAAAGAATTGGGTCTCGACCTTTTTTCTCTTGAGGACAAAATCTCTCGCACACCCAAGTGACCTATCATGGTAGGAGAAAATAAAGATGATAGGATAGAAGATCCTTTCAAAATGTTGCTTGAGGAATCCCTCACACAATAGAGGAATGAGATGATGGATAGTTTTGCTCAAATCCTTCAACAGATACCAGCAAGCGATGCATCTTCCTCTAGTGGAGGCACCGCCCACTTCAAGGTACAAATCAACTTTGATATTCCTATATTTGAAGGTTAGATAGATGCAGATGCTATAGAAAAGTGGTTGAATCTAATAGAAGGGTATTTTCCTATCCATAACTTTTCGAATAGAGAAAAGATTACTTTTGTGCTCCTCAAAGTCGTTCTCCATGTCAAAGATTGATGAGAAACTTTTTGTGAGGAAAAGGAAACATAGGAACCCTATTTATTTATATCCACAACCACTTGGGAATCCTTTAGGGATGCTATTAAGGAAAAATACTACCCTGTTGGAAGTTATGACAACTTGTATACCAAATGGACAACCATGTGGCAAGAAAGAGACCAAGCAGTGCCAGAGTTCACAAATATATTCCATACCTTGTGCACCAAGCTCAGTATCAAATATTCGGAGCAACATTTGGTGATCAAGTATCAAAGTTCTCTGCATAGATACATCCAGACTGAAATGTAATTTATGGATATCTCCTCCTTGAGCATGTCCTACCGATATGCCATCAAAATCAAGCAAAATCTCAAACAAAAGACACCACAATTTGGTCCTGGGAACCCCTCACAACAAAATCTAGGAAAGGGTGGCCCCAACCTACAAAACAAAGGATAGAGAAAATATGGAAAGTATCAGGACAACTAGTCCAAGCCACAAGCAAAGAAGGAAAATGAAAATACAAAGAAAGATATCGAGAAGTGGTGCGACTTCCATAGGAGCCCTTGGAATAACAATTCTGATTGTCACTAAAAGCAGTTGTTGGTGGCTGAAGTGAAAGCCTCTGAATCAAATGTAGGTTCTGAATCTAAGTTAGAACTAGAAAAGGGAAGACAGATCATTGACATGGAATCAAATGCCACCATTGCTACCACCAAGTTCCATCCTGTTGAACCAGACGAGCCAGAGGAAGGAGAGTGCCTCTGCCATTCATAGATGTGGGTAAAAGGCACCCCAATGTACTTCATCATTAATACCAGTAGCCAAAAGAACCTCATATCAACAGAGGTCATCAAGTGGCTGGCCCTGCCGACAACGCTGCACCCACAACCCTACACCATTGGATGGCTCCACCAAGGAAGTGACCTTCACGTCAGCCAACAGTGTTGAATTTCATACGACATCAAGACTTTCCAAGAAGAGATATTGTGTGATGTTGCTCCTCTCGAAGTTTGTAATGTTCTTTTGGGCCAACCTTATTTATGAAAACGTTGTTTTGCATATGATTCTAGGCCTCGTAGTTTTATTATTACTTTGAACAGGAAATTGTACAGGATACCCGAGGTAGCCCCACCTAGTGTTATTTTCTTGATCTCTGCCAAGAAATGCAGGAAGGTCATATCTCAGACCGATAAATTTGTCTTCTTCATGATTCACTCTTAGAGTGAGTGAAAGATCACAGCCACATACAGGGCCTCTACGACTAATCTCTCCACACAATAGAAGCAAATGGATAATTTCATGGAAGAATACTCAGATATCTTATCCTCTCCTATCAAGGTACCTTTGCACTACCAGGTCAAGCATCCCATCAATATTACCCTAGGTGCACCACTACCCAATGGGCCAGTCTACCTTTGCTCTATGTTATAAAATGAGGAGATCAAGAGGCAGATCCAAGAACTTCTCCACAAGGTGTATATCCTTCCTAGATCATCACCTTGTGGGATCCCAATCGTGTTGGTTCAGAAGAAATGCGGGACCTGGCAACTCTACATTGATTATTGGGCTCTAAATAAAATCACAATCTGAAACTAGTACCCAATTCCTCGAATTGACGACCTCCTTGATCAAATCACGGGGGACAAATACTTTAGTAATACTGATCTGAAGTCTAGATACCACCAGGTCCCAATAGAACATACAGATTTATGGAAGACTACCTTCAAGTCAAAAGAGGGTCTTTCTGAATGGTTGGTCATGCCCTTTGGTTTGAAAAATGCTCCAATAACTTTTATGAGGATGATGGATGATATTCTATGACCTTTCACCAATAATTTTGTAGTGGTGTATATGGATGACATCCTCATCTACAAAAAGACTTGGGCAGAACACTTGCAGCATATTCAGTAGGTTCTGCACACCCTGCAACAACACAAACTATATGCAAACTTGGAAAAATGATTCTTCAACATGGACATGGTCCATTACTTAGGCTACATCGTTGATCAACATGGTGTGCATGTGAATTCATCCAATATCTAGGTCATCTGTGACTAGCCAATGCCAACCACACTCATTGAACTTTAGAGCTTCTTGGGCCTCGCCAATTTCTATCTCAGGTTCGTGTTGGGATTCTCTCATATTGCATGGGCCCTTAGCCAAGTAACCAGGGCTGGTGGTAGGGAAAAACTTGTGTGGGGCCTGTCCCAACAACAAGCCTTCGATGACTTGAAGAAGCGTTTGTGCTCATCCTCAGTACTTTCATTACCAGACCTACAACATCCCTTTGAGATCAAGACATATGCTTCAGACTATGTTGTGGGCATCGTTCTCATGCAACACGACCACCCCATGGCATATCATAGTGAGAAACTATCATATGATGTCCATAAGTACCCTACTTATGAAAAATAAATGTATTCCATTGTGCAATTTTTCCACTAGTGGAGACATTACATTCTTGGGAAGGAGAAAGTCATCCACACTGATCACAATCGACTATAGTTCATGCAGACCCAAGGAAAAATGCAGAATCACCGCCATCATAAGTGGTCAACATACTTACAACAGTTCCACCTCAACATCAAGTATAAAATAGGAAGTACCAACCAAGTTGCTAACTGCCTCCATCGACCTCTAGTCATGGCACTTACCACATTGCTAGACTCGTGTGGTGACGAGACCTTCGGATGGCCCCACCTATATGAGAAGGAACCTGAATTCTCCACCACCTACCAAATGTTTGGCACCAACTCAGTGATCGCTAATTTCCATCTTCAGGATGGGTTGTTCAATCGTCTAGGCCATCTCTACATTCCATCAAGTAAGCACGCAAAGATGATTTGGGAATATCACTACAGTTGGGTGGCATGACACTTTGACATCGAAAAGACAATGTAAGTGCTACAAAAATATTTCTACTGGCCGAAACTTTGATAGGATGTCGGTAAGTATATCAAGTCCTACACCACCTATGATATTTCCAAACCAACCACTAAGAAATAGGGCCTATACACCCCTCTTCCTACTCCTAATAGGCCATGGGAATCCATCTCAATGGACTACATGTCGGGCCTCTCATCCACCAAGAGGGGAAATGACTGTGTTTTTATGGTTGTTGATCTCTTTTCCAGGATGGAGATTCCATCCACCTGGAACAAGAACATCACAGCAGAAGATATTGGAAATTTCTTCTTTGAATGAATATGGGTACATTTTGGGATCCCAGAAACCGTTATCTCAGATTGTGATAGTTGGTTTCTCAACTCATTCTGGTCGAGCCTCTGGTCACAGTTGTATACCAAGCTCACCAAATCCACTGCCTTCCACCCCCAGATAGATGGCCAAACTGAGGTCATCAATCAGATGGTCGTACATATCCTAGGCATGTAGAATTCAAAACACCTCCACACATGGGATGAGAGTCTTCCCTATGTCTATCATAGCTACAACCAAACCCTGCATATCTCAACTGACCACAACCCCTTTCAGGTGGGGTTGGGATTCCAACCATTGGGCCCCATGGTTGTTGTACTACCCTTGGTGACCACCTTGGTCAACTCATCCCCTGCTCCACGAGAAGGTGACAAAGCCACACAGTTCATTGAGATGATCCATCACATCCACTAATAGGTTCATGATATTCTACAGAAGCCTAATGCCAAGTACAAGTAGTGCCATGATCAACATTGAGTGCCACATAAGTTTAAGGTGGGTGACAAAGTTTGGTTGGATTTGCAGAAAGAACGCCTTATAGGGCCCCATTGAAAGCTTCACCCACTTTTTTATGGGTCGTACACCATCACCAAGGTTGTGCGTGAAAATTATTTTGAGCTCAACATTCCCCCCTTCCTTGGTTTTCATCCAGTCTTCAACGTGGCTCTCCTTCGACCATATTTCCCACCATTATTAGACACCTCAGAGATAACAGAGCAATTAACACTGATAGAGCTCAACCCTGACTACATGCAACATTCATCTAGTGATCATATTGTGGACACATGGATCAAGGGAACTCAACAACAAAGGATCTAGCTTTATCAAGTCGTTAAAGCAGGGTAGCTCTTGCACCAAGGCAAGTGGCTCACCCATGGCCAAATTCAACAGAAATTTCCTCATATGATGGGGGAAATCAACGCAATGGAGAACATTGCTTATTAAGGAGTTAGGATTGATCTAGGTGGATATCGGTGGCCACCCACCTATTCGACTGGCTCGAAAAATAGTTTTCCACCTTGGCAGTTTTTCGACAATTTTTTGGGTTTCAAACTTCCAGGGTCGTTTTGAGGCCCTAAACGACGTTTTTTGGGGATTTGGGGCCCAAGTGACTATTGGAAGTATTGACTTGGGCCAGTCGATTTTTTTTTCTTAGTTATACCTTTCCAATGGGCTATCGTGTGCCTAAAACATAGATAGTATGCCAAAGTTATGACCCCGAGAAGTTGAAGTACTAACTTACCCAAATGGGGCCCACATGACTTTTGGCGCTTCATCTCCTAGGGTTAGATTTTTGGATGTATAGGGTTTTTTACATTGATGTTTATTGTAAAAGGCCTTGAGAGCCTCATTGTAACCATCTTCTTGCGAATGAGTGCAACTGTCACATCTCTTCTCATAGATAAGCCACCACCATTTCAACAAGTTTTTTTTCTACTGCATTTAAGAGTTTCATCTTATGTCCTTATTGAATAGAAAACCAATTTTACTGTATCTCTGTTATTTTGTGTTGAGAATCTTCTAATAATATGTATTCATTTCATTCTGCTCATAAAATCCAAATAAATTTTCGCCCACCATCCTTGCCAAATTACTATTTGATATCGAGAAATTCAATAGAAAACCTGGGGAAGATCCTAACAATCATGTTATGACTTTCCATTTATGGTGTTATTCCAACTCTTTGATGGACGATTCCATCTATCTTAGAATTTTTCAAGGAACACTTATAGGTGGCATAGTGAAATGGTATATTGAGCTTCCACGTAACTCCTTTGTTGACTTTAATTCTCTTGGCATGATTTTAGTGATGCACTTTCAGTTTCCTATATGGTATGAGACCTACACATAGCTTTTGACCTCACTTTAGAAATTCTCTTCCACCCACATATCTAATCGTTTTCATGATTGGAGATGACGAAGATGGTTGATGAAATATCCCTTTCTGGACCAACTCCTTGTGGATTGGTTTAAAAAGTCTCTCTTACCTCCCATCACCTGTGATGTTTCTATGGGAAAAATCTTTATTGAGGAGCAAGCTATCAGTCTTGCGTAGTATCTAGACTTGGTTTAATCCCAATCTGGCACAATTTAGAATCTGATCCCTAATGCTCCTTGTTCTTCGAACAATCCAAAAAAACCTGCTTCAGAACCAAGTTTTGTTTCAGACGCCAAAACTACTTCCGCTCCTACTTAAACCTTCAAGGTGAATGTGTTCCAATCCTCTTCATCTCAACAACCATGAGATAAGAAGAAAAACAAGGGTAAATCCAAGAAATATCTCACCAAAAGTATAATTCAAGGACTATTGATACTCAACCGATTAGGAAACCTAAGTTTCCTTGTATGATTTGTGAGGAATACCACTACACGAAATATTGTCCTCATCATGAGGCAATCACTAAAATTATGAAAGGTACCTCCCAATCGGTTCAACAAAAAGATATGGTTGCATGAAATCTTGCCCCTCCATAAGGGGGAAAGGCGGGTCATTTCCACCATTGGGATGCTTCCATGAAAACCTCTAAGGTGTACATGTTTAAAGCAGTTAATGTGACAACTCAAGAAAACACTTATGACACTCCTCCAAGTGATCAGAATAAAAGAAAGGCTATCTATTAGCCCTCCACATCCACTCCTCCTTCCTCCAATCCTCTTCAGATTGAGAATCCAACCTCAGACACAGTCTTTCTCCCACCTAAAAGTGTAATTAAAAAAGTGACATTTTATCCAAATGCCCACGATGCCCAAAACTACAACATCGTTGAATATTTGGTGCAAGAACCTTGTACTATGTCAGCCCTGGAAGTTCTACGAACTGTCCAAGTCAACGTAGAACCTTTTTGTCATCCATTCGATCTATGGATCCAAAGGCATCAACTCTGATCACATTTAATCTGGATTATTTTAAGGAGAGGATCTCCCACCACTTAGCATTCCAAATTCAAGTTTTGGTTGGTTGAAAAAACATCCATCGTATTATCTTGGATGAGGGATCCTCCACCTGTGTCATGTCTTTTCCTTGTTAGAGAGGCCTTGGTTCTCCTAAACTTACATCATCTCCAAACACCTTGAAATCAACAACACAAACTCTTGCAATGTTTCACTGTAACATTGAAGGGTAAGACTGTTTCGATCAATATATAAGTAGTTTACACACCCATGGAATACAATTTATTAGTTGGTCGTAGTTGGTTCTACGCGATGAATGTCATCACATCTATGATGTTTCGTGTTTTACGCTTTTCCCAACAAGGAAAACTTATGATTTTTTACCAACTTTTTTCTAGGACAATCTAGTATTGAGAGTGTAGGGGCAGGTCTCCTTAATGATTCCACAATCTAAGATCTAATACATTCAAAGGAACAACACACTCTCTAGGTTGGAACGAATACTTTTCTTAGAAGAAAAGAAACTCAAGCGGAACAATATCTAGACTCGAGGTTTGCATATGAGGTTTCATATTTTTATTATTCTTGTTTAAGTGAGTACCACTCTGAGGAGGGAGACAATAGAATCCAATGGGATAGGTCTCAAATAAGCTTGTCGGCATTGGCCTAAAGAATAATGTATAGATGGAATGTCCAAACTGTTAATGGGAAAAATTGTGTAGGAATTTGACAACCTAGATACAAGAGGTAGGGTTGCATGAAAAAAAGTCCCCCTCTTTTTATTTTCATGTTATTAAGTTCCCAAGGGTTAGGGTTTTGAGGGTTGCTACACACAAGGTTTGTCCTAAGCTATAGCTCTATGATATACATACACAACCCAATATCTAAGGGCACCAACTAAAGAGGCTTAATCATACCATTATCCATACTACACATACAACATTATTACTCAAGCACAAGCATTAGAGAGTAGTCTTTCATGAGTATTGTTATAGGTACTACTATAACATTTAGGCACCCCATAGGATAGACTAATCGATTTCAAGGCACCCCCTAGGATAGACTATTCGATTTCAAAAGATTTTACCTTTCTCGCTTCTATAATGGGTTTAACCACTTGGAAGAGCTACAAAGTTTTTAATTTTGATTACTAACCCTATACTTGACTTAGAAACTTACAACATTATTTATAGCTTATAAATTTGCCTTTAAAATTGTGAATATTTACGTCGAAAGGCGTACACCTATTGACAATGGGCAGATTTAATAGGGGTTTAGTGCTTAATAAGTTTTCTATGGACATGATTAAATATGGCTGGAATATTCTTAGTAGTCACACAAAATAAATGGCTGTGATTTCAATCATTAACTTCCTAGTGCTTTGATAGCTAACTGATTGCCACTTGAGTGATTAACAGAAATTAA
>JASDQU010736782.1:209290-222587 GCA_032191745.1 Picea mariana | reverse complement strand
CAACCATTTATTTCTTAATCAATAATAAAATTTAATAAATTCTTTACAAGCCGATACATTTAGGCATTTTCCAACTGCTGTATTAGCAGCTGTGCTAGTTTAATAAAAAATAAAAACTTAAAGAGAAAAGTGTGGCGTAGACTATCGTCGGCTCGATAGGCTTATGGCCGAGATGGGAATGACTTGACTCGTATAAAGCCATAGAAAACACTTTCTCCATGAGATTTCATTTTTATCATAATTCTGTCAACAGAAGACAATAATACAGTGAACGCGTGGTTTTTGATTGGGTACTTAATCGGTAATTCATTTTATCCATAGAAATGGAAGGAGAAAGACTCGGACGAGGGGAAGGCGAAGGACAGGGCAGGAGATCCAGCAGAGAACGGATTGTGGGTACATATGGTAGAACCAGAGCAACATTATCTCCTGTGCAATACGCACTCGATAATATTAACAATGAGCCTGGACTATTGACAACCGCCTCTACAGTAATACCAGCACACACTCTAAGGAGGCTGAGGTCGAATCGCAGCATGAGCAATAACCAGGAAGGAAATTTTCCTGCTCCAGGAGTTCTTTCACCAATTATCGAGCCAAGTAATCTTGATGGGATAGATCCTCCGATCGATCTGCAACAGATCGAACCGAATTACCGTGATTATTACCAATTCCATAGATCAAGGCTTGGAGAAATACCCATGTCCCTGCCGTCACCCACTCCCATAACCAGTTCAGAGAGAACGTTCGAGAACTCTCCTCTATTAACCATTAATAATGAGGCTGGACTATTGACCACAACCCTTCCAGTAACATCCCCGTCTCATTCCCCGCACACTCCAGGTGGTCTTTCACCAATTATGGACCCCGGTTATGTTAATGGGTTGGATTCTAAACGTATCGATCTGCTACAGGCTGAACGGACATACCGAGATTACTACCAATTGTATGTATCAATGCTTGGAGAATTACCAGTGTCCCCGCCGTCGCCGACGCCACGCACTTCCGTATCTACTGCAGAGAATAGGTTTGAAAACTCTGGTGGTATAACCATTTGGGAGGAGGACATAAATGACAGTACACGCTTGTCAATTTGCATGAATGATTTTGCAATAGATGATGAGATACAGTCAGTATTGGGTTCAGAGCACCATTTTACAGTCAGTATTAGGTTATTAGGTTGTGATTCTACGTAAATTCAAAGCTGACATATCTCACTTTTAAATAATAATAAAAATTTTTAAGTAAATGATAATTGTATATGTAGGTTTTAATGTTTTGCTAGATTATATATATATAATTATAGTGAAAAAAAAAAAATTACACTTAAGAAAGTTTTGATCCCTTGGTAAAACTCTAGTTAAAATCAATCTATGTTGGTTTTAATATTTTATTTTGGTTTTAATATTTTATTTGAGAAACATTAATAATATAATGAATTTTTTTATTATTGTTTAAATATTTTTTATAAAAATATTAGAGATTGAAATTTGAAGAATTAATTGCAAAATTGTTATCAAAATGAACATTGAAGTTGTCAAATTTGATGTCATACATTGTAGTTTTGAAATCCCAACATTGTTTTTAATAATAATTTATTTAAAAATAATTTTTTATAAAATTTTAAAATTCCAACTTTCATAATATTTTTACGTCTTTTAAAATATGATTATATTTTTATGTCTTTTAAAATAATTTAATATAAAAACATATTTTTTTAATTTTATTTTTAATTTTTTAAGAATTAATATAATCTTATAAGAACTTATTATCTAATAATGAACACCTCTTCTACCATAGACAAGTGGGTGCTACTAAATCAAGTAATTCTAATTTTAACATTATTATAACACATTATAGTAAATGAAGATTATTACTTCTAATATTAAATAAAATATCAATGTTACTTTAATATCAAATAAAGATCAATAATATATATATATATATATATATATATATATATATATATAATTTGAATATTATGGATATTGTCATTATCAAATAACTCCATAGTATGATATTGCAAACTACACTATTTTACAACGTAAAGACACATCCAAAACATTATAAATTTAGGAGAAAACCCATAAGTATTTTAATACATCCTTAATCATTGATTCTTCTCCCCAATGTGAGATCATCTCTCTTCTCAAACCTACAAAAGTAGATCTATATGTATTCATCCTCCTTCCCAAACTTACAAAAGTTGATCCATCCTTATTCGTAATGACTAAAGAACATTTTACACCATCTTCAAATATCCTTTTTACTCAAAATTGTCAAATCAAAAATCAACTCTCTACCCTAATCCTCAATAAAGACAACCAAGAGAATCTCATTTCCCATATTTTTGTTAAGAATCTACAACTTCCAATCACCTCACACCCTTCTCCTTATTAGTTGGACTAGGTACAACAAGATGACCCCAATTTCCTCATACATAAATGTTATACAATCACCTTTTGCATAGGTTCTTTTCAACACACACCAGATTGTAGTGTCTCTCCCCTTGAATGTTCTAAATTACTTCTAGGAATAACATACCAATACCAATATCAATGAAACACACTATATAACACCCATTGAAATACTTATCACCTCTTAAATATGCTTATCTTTGTTAATTTTACATCACATCCACACAGGACATTTAGTCACTCTCTTCTGAATGCCCCCAACAAATCTAGTCTCATTCTTATACTTCCACCCTAACACATTTTTATTTCTTTAAACTATCCTCATTCCTTTTCTCTCATTTTCCTCTCTCTCCATCCGTGTATACCATGCCCTCCTTCACTCTCTCAATGATTACCACAATGAAAAATAAAGCATCTAAACCAAATCCTAAAGTGCACAAGTATCTTGTACCACATCATGGGATTCACCAGTACCAAGACCTAGCTACTACATTTTGGTAGATATCAGTTACTCCAACAATTGTTTCTCATCAGTGACATGTTTTGTCACTTTACAAGATACCTCTCCTAAGCGTTCAACACTCCAAGCATAGCGATAACAACACTAATCTTCATTTTGTAGAAACAAGATCTCCTTAACGTTATTTTACAATTAAGAAATTATTTTCCTTAATATATCTCCTATAGTACATCCCACATACTATTTGAGGGCATACCTCGATTCCTCAATGCATCACAACTGCGATTATTCGCAGTCTTACCATCATGGATAGTTTTAAGGATGAAAATTTATATTAAAATGTAGAAACGTGAGCTAATCTTACTAACTCGCAAATATTTTTTTTTGTAAAAACCATAGACAATTTGCCCATTTGCGAAATCTAGCCCCTATAATCTATTGAATTTATATATATGAGATGATGTGTGATATGATGTATTTTTACAATGATGGGTGTTCCATATATAGAGAACATATGGTGACTATCCATGAAAGGATTCATCCCTTGGATAATAAATAACTTCTTATTAATATATATACTTATACCCTATATTATAAATATCATGTCATATTTGTATTTGGAACAATTTATTCCCGATGTTGTCCAAACATAAACACTCCCTCTCAACGAGGGAGAAATTATTTATCATGCCAATGCTTGTCTTTGAAGTATACAAAATTCACTGTAGACCCATGACACTTGTCTGCCAGTCTTGAGAGATGTCTCTCTNTAATTATCATTCGTTGCCAAATCACCATTACTAGGACAAAGACCACAGTAGGGTCCTTCACCACAGGTACACACCTATGAGTGAATGCCATCCCGATGCTAATTGACACATGGAAAGTACCTCAATTCCATATTATTCCTTGTGATGAACAAGGAAGGGCTACACTTGGGCCCATTTACCATAAGTAAATCTTTGTGATAAATGTATCCTATCTACCTTGGTTTGCAACCCAATCTAGGAGAAGGTTCACCCAATGTTGAAACATCAACACTGCCTCTTAGCTAGGGAGGTGCATTTAAACAATGTCTTCATCTAGTAGTCCATTGACTATTGTGTAATCAACTAGTAGCACACAGCTAATACCATGCCATCAGTGGTTCGAATCATCTGCCAAAATATCTATGATCAAGAAACACACAACTACTCCAATTGATATGGTAATCTCCATGACAATCAACTAGTAGCATACAGCTACTACAATGCCATCTAATAGAAAATGACTGTGTTAATCCATAGTAGTACAAAACTATTGTTCAGTGGTAAACAACCACTGCTAGTAGCACACAACTACTGTACAGTGACACACAGTCACTACCAGTGGTACACAACCAATGTAGTAGCACACAACTACTGTTAAAAGACACACAATCTCCGCCAGTGGTACACAACCATCATAATAGCAAAAGGTTTGTCACACATGGCACTCCCATGTGGACTTCTAGAGGCTACTCCCTCCATAAACACTAGGGTCAACTCACTATAGTGTGAGATGTCAAGGTCAACTTCCTTGATGTGTCCTAATGTGTTTCCAAAGGGGACATGTCCTGATGTGCTATCCACAAGGGATGTTGGGCTATAAACCCAAAACCACTTATCTCTCTCGGATAAGTGTCCTCACAAATCAACTCAACCAAGTCACATATGAGTATGATCTGGACTTCTAGAGGCTACTTCCTCTAGAAACACTAGGGTAAATTACCCATAGTGTGTGATGTCAAGGACAACTCCCTTAACATGTCCTCATGTGCTCTCCACAAGGGACGTTTCCTCATGTGATCTCCACAAGGGACATTGGGGTATAATCCCAAACCCACTTATCCCTCTCAGATAAGTGTCCTCATATATCAACTCAACTTGGTCATAGAGGGGTATGATCTGAAGAATGTTTCAAGAAGTTGCAAATATCAACGCTCCCTCTCAGCAAGGGAGGCACTCTCTCCCACATTAATTTTTTCATGGAAGTACTTGAACTTCATCTTGGTAATGGGTTTGGTAACAACATCAACAACCTTCTCATCTATAGGAATGTACTACACCAATACTTCCTTCCTTTGCACCATGTCGTAGATGTAATGGTACTTAATCTTAATGTGTGTCGATTTGTCATGAACCACTGGATTGTCTGAGATCTTCAGACAACTCTAGTTATCACAATGAATAATGGTGGAATCTAGCACATATCCAAATAAATATGCAAGGATCTTGTGAATCCACACTACTTCACAAACTGCCACACTCAATGCAATGTACTATGATTATGTGGTGCTCAAAACCACATAAGTTTGTTTCCTACTACACCAGGAAACCATGGCAGATCCCAAATTGAAGAAACACTTGGAGGTGATCTTCCTATATACTGGACTCCTTGCCCAATCAAAGTCATTATATCCCTGCAATCTCATGTCAATACTGGAAGTATATCTCATATCATTTCCAATTGTGCCTCGTGGGTATCTCAACACATGCTTTACAACAATCAAGTGTGTTTGTCTCGACAGACTCATAAACTGGCTAAATGCACTCACTGCATAACAAAAATTTGGTCTATTGTTAACCAGATACGCCAATTATGAAATCAATTGTCTGTATAGGGTCGTATCAATCTCATCAAAATCGGAGGAAGACACACTCAACTTATTCAGATTCATCACCATCGGTGTATCCATTGGCTTACAATTCAACATCCCAAACTTCTTCAATATATCAACTATGTACTACCCCTCACTTAGGAAGATATCATCAGTTCTCTTCCACGCCTCAAGTCCTAAGAAGTAGAGCATCATACCAAGGTCCTTCATCTATAACTTAGAGGCCAACACATACTTGTATTCAACAATAAGGCTCTTTGTACCAGTGAGGAATAAATCATCAATGTAGAGGACCAAAATCAGGTACTCATGATTAACAATCTTGTAGTACAGGTTTGGATCAACAAAATTTTCGTTGAATCCCAAAATCATCAAGTGTTCATCAATCCAAAGATACATGATTGAGTCCATACATGACTTTCTTCAACTTTCACACATGAGACTCCTTCTCGTGTATCATGAAACCATGTGGTTGCTCGATGTATACTTCTTCCTCAATATCTCCATGGATAAAGGATGTCTTCACATCAATTTGATGTAGTCTCCAACCCATGGATGTTGTAAGGGAAATAATCATCCAAATAGACGTGCATCGAGAAATAAGATCAAATGTCTCCTCACAATCTATTCCCTCCACTTGAGAGAATCCTCTAAAAAAAATAACATTTTTCCTTCTCGATGCTTTCGTCGACTATGTGTTTAATCTTATAGATCCACTTGGAGGTCACTACAAAATTCCCCTCAGGTATCAAAACAATAACGCTCACATTGTTCTTCATGATGGACTGATACACTTCCATCATGTCATCTCTACATATTCGCAGACTAGATGTCTCCACATAACAGGAAGGCTCAAAATCAATGACGTGTCTCATAGTTGCGACATAGAACAGATATATCTAAAGTCTCTTTCTTTCTCAGAAGGTACCACAAGGAGCTACATGTCCTTCTTCCTCCTACAGATTCTGAAGATCCCACGCCGATCTCTTCCGACCTGCTGCAATATTTCTAAGAAAATCAACTGGAGCTACAAGATCAAGGAGATCAATTGGATAAATAGGATCAATTGTCTCCCTCTGAACTATTGTAGGGTCAAGGGGACAAGTCACTATCTCTTCCTGTATCATACTATCAATCTTCATGTGATATCCTCTGGATCGCATCAAGGATACCTCCTCCTAAAAGGTAACGTATTTTCTCACATCAATCTGTCTCTCACCATGTATGTAGATATGATATACCTTTGAAGACTCACTATACCCCACAAATGTACCCTTTATGTCTAAAGGGTCTAGCTTGGTTCTTTTATCCTTGGGTATATGAATGTATATTGGACACATAAATATCCTGAAGTTTCCATCCTCAGGCTTCACTCATGAAATGTGTCCATACTAGACATCTCGTTTCTCCCTCATGGAACACATGTCTAAGACATGTCGAGGTTACCTCATAGAATAAACATCTTCTCTATTACACATTTAGGTTTCCTCATGGATCCAATGTCCCCCAAGATATATCGAGAATTTCTCATGAAACAAATGTCTTGGTTCCTTCGCATGACCTTCTGAGGAATGTCAATGTGAAGTCCGCATTCCCTCCTACTAATCCATACAATACCCTCCAGGGAGAATGTCTCATGATTCTACCTAAAAAATCAACACTCCCTCTCAGCGAGGGAGACATTCTCTACCAAACCAAGTTTGTTCTGGAAGTACACAAACTTTTCTCTAGACATTGTCTTGGTCAGAATATCTATTGTCTACTCATCAATAGAAATGTACTAAAGTCTAATATATCCTCTCTGCATCCGAACATATTCACGTACTAGGTGAAACCGCATATCCACAATTGGAATCCATCTAGATTGTCTCTCACATAATCTAAATGTAATGCACCAAAGAAAACATACAAAGAGAATATACCACTGTTTAAAGAAATACACAATCCATTCTCTTTTGTCAATGAATATACATGCGTTGTTTGATTACATTGAGGGCTAATTCCACTAGCAAAAAAAACTCCCCCCTGTATTCTGTAGTGATATTTTTTTCCAAGGGTTAGAGTCACATTGATTCCCCCTAAGGAAAATATCTCAGAATGGTATAGCGTGCAATTTATTGTGACTATTGGTTTCCATGCAGTTAAGCTCGTTGTTCTAACAAAAACTGAACCACGAGTAGATGGGTCTCTAGGCATCCCTAGATTGTTTACATGCTCCAAAAGGTTCTAGTAATCTGCCCAACTTTGAGTGGGACTTCCAGGTCATGGAGTAAATCCTGTCTGGAAAATATCTTGATACAGACGCATATCCCACCGATACACTACCTCCATTATATCCTTGACATTGACAGGCTCCCGATATAGAATCCTTGGTCCTTGAGCATTGTATAATGTTAACCCAGTTATATGTGGTGCTAGCCATTCACAAGCTTCATCCGCGGAAACCGGTTGGGCAATCATAGTTTCCACTCCTCAAAATTTTCAATCAGGTGGCAATGCCATACTCCACTCTAATTTCAAGAATCTTTTCCTTGTGGAATCTAGAACAATTGGTCTCATTCGGCTAATGCAATAACTTAAAACGTAAAATTTTAGACAATGATGATCTTCGCGCAAATCCTTAGTAAAAACGTCTCATACTACTCTTAAAGTATTTGACAAAGAAAACCATTCTCTTTCATTTTCCTGGGCCCTTCCCTGAGGGAGTCAATCCTAGTCGCACTAGGACACCATGTTGAATTTTTGTATATGAGATGATGTGTGATATGATGTATTATTACATTGATGAGTGTTCCATATATTGAGAACATATTGTGACCATCCATGAAACGATGTGTCCCTTGGATAATAAATAACTACTTATTTATTATATATATTTATACCTTGCATTATAAATATCATCTCATATATAAAAATTCAACATAATCATCTATGCTTAATATTCCATAAATAATGACCACTAGCACTCGAGTGGACCCTTCCACATAGTCCAAGTCAAGCATTTTCTACTATCATCATTGTCTATCTATTACACACACTATGGAATGAGATCTGGAATGTCTATTACATAAGGTTTATCGTAAGATGTACCATAAATGTATCTAAGGTGCTCTATTTCAGGCATGGAATATCAGTCATGGAAAGTCCAATCTTGTATTCCTACATTTTAGTTCCCACAACAAGGAGGTTTATGTCTTGACCACAATGCATACTTCATATTTTCACTTTAATTATAAAATGAGATTTTTCACACTGAGGAATACCTCTACACACATCTATAGCACATATGGCATAGAACACCATTTTTCTCTAGGGTTCTACATTATTCCAACATTGAAAACCACATGTAGTAAACGATGGAAAATTCATCACTCACCATAGAGGAATTTTTCTTCTAACTTGTTTCCTCCACCTAGAAAATTTCATAAATAGGGATACAAGCACTAGACATTAGAATTTCCAACATCTTATTTAAAAATTTAGTCTATACTAACACCAAACATCCTCTTAAAGGCTCTTCTTTACTCTTATTTACTTTTATACTACCAGGTTTCCACAAAGACTATTAATTTTTATTGCACAACATCAAGAACCCATGTGTGAATAGTGATTTCGAGTTAGACACACGAGACTTATTTCAAAGTAGTAATATATTCAATATGAATCAATAGTTTGTGTATGATTTGAAGAGGCTTTGATTCCTATTCCATTGCTTTCCAATCCTTTGGCAATAGCCATTCGTGCCACCCCTACAACCAACTTAAAAGGATCCTCTAGCCTCCTTACATCCTGTAGAAAATATGTGGAGAATAATATCAAGAAAAGAATGGAATTGGTTACTGAGGCGTGGGAAACATCACAAACCATCACTTCCCTTGGAACCATGGCACATAGTTTTCTCGATCATTTTTCGGCTGATTTAAAATATGAAGAAAATTTCTATTTAAACACGGTCCTTCCTTTTGGCACCATTGTCAACAACATGACAGAAACAAAAACAAGACAAAAAGAACTTCCATCCAAAAACTAGATCGGTCAATTGTTTGCATGCAGGAAAGAAAAAGTGAAGAACCTGCATATCATTGTTCAGTCATGTGAAGAATCCATATCAAATAAAGACAAATTATTCACAAGGATGTCTAGAATAAACTTAGCAGGAAGGACCAACGACTTCCAAGACCTCGACTTAATCGTCAACTCCTTTCCCTAAACTAGGAAAGACTTCGATAAACATGTTGATATGTTTAAGGCATTGTATTTGGAAAAGTTTTATATCATCCTTGAATATGGTCAAGATCACGTCAATGACTGACTAGTCGATTATTTAGTACAAAATGAGGAAATTGATCGGGCTCTGCATAATCTTTCTATCGACTTCGAGGAATTAGAAAATGAACTTTTCAATGGGTAAAATCATGAAGCTGGGTAACACTTTTGAGAGAATCAGGTCTCCAAAGTTCCTTGTGGCATTTTTTCAGACAAACTCTTTTTTCTTTTGACCGAAAGAAAGGATTTTTTGGTCGAAACATTGTTCGGTCGAAAGTTTGCACGTCAAATCGAACGGTGCCCTGACGGTTCCCTCGATAGTCGTGTACAAGATTTTTCAAATGATTGTTTTTCCTGTGGTAGGAATATTTCGGCCGAAATAATTTTCAGTCGAAAGGTTTATTTTTAATGGAATCCATTAAAAATAAACCTTTCGGTCGAACAAAAATACTTTTCGGTCGAAAACTAAAAATTGGGTCTGTATTCAGAAACCAGAGAATTCCCCCAATCTTACATGAACTTTGGATGTTGCAGACTCCTGCAAATACTTAGAATTTGGTTTCGAAAATGACACGAACATTTCTACTTTCAATTCCTATAATTTGTTTTCATTTTCTTTATTTTTATCTAATTTTATTTAATATTTAAAAAAAATCACTGCATAATATTTTCAGCAGACATTATGATTCAGTGAAATGAAATATCGGTATCTCTAAAAATATATAGTGAAAAATTTAGAAAAAAATTCATTCATAATCCTTAAACTGTTCTTTTCAAAAGGGTATATTTAGATTTTAGTTTTAAGTAAAAATTAAGATAGATACACGGTGTAGAAAAACATGTGTTTAAAATTTGCAACATTTTTAGCTTGGTCAACTTAAAAAAATTCTAGAAATTATAATATCCATTCGTTAGATTCAAAATTATAGTCATAATAAAACAGATTCTTTGTAGATTGTTGCAGTATATTTCGTTTCTTAAAAACATAAGTTTAATTATAGATATATTGTTGTAGAAAAAATTTACTCATTATCATTCCTTTCATGTTTAAGGAACATACTGTTAAACAATTGTCAAATTGACATATCAAATCGTGATAAAAAAAAATTGAAAAATAGTCATTGGAAAGCTAACAAAATTATTCACAAGTTTTGTTTTTACTGTAAAGTGAAATTCTAAATAAAAAAAATACTTTTGTATGCCGAAATTTGAAGAAATTGTGAAAATACAGTTTTTTTTCTCATAAAACAAACAAAAGTGTAACCCATCTTCGTGATTTTACCTCAACATAAAAATATGGAATGAAATCAACGTCGCCCCAATGAGAAGCTACATTGAAGAATGGATTGAAAGAGAATTGAAGCAGGTCGCCGATGAAAGGCAACAGGCAGTTTCTATGATCGCAACAACCACCGACGACATCGATGAAATGACAGTCGCAAGAAAATAGCAAAACAACTCATATGTAACATCATTGTAAGACTATTGATTGCATCCTACTTTGTTTATCAACCTAGTTATTCCACTTTTTTAAATAGAAATGTCTAGCCAAACACTGATACCTTTCAAGTTATTTTTTTGCAGGTATTGCACTCTACCGTCGCCCACTTTTTCTTTTTACAATCCTGTTTCTTGTACATATTTCTCTTATGGTCTGCAGGATCCCTAATCCCAATCTATATGACAAACACATTTGTAATAGACTTTTATTTTTTGATATATTTCAAATAAAACTATATTTTTATCTCCTTTTAAATTTATGTGCTCATACATTTCTATCTTTCAGTAGTCTATATGAAAAATGCATTTAAAATTCCAGGAACTTGTAACTTATTTAATATATTTCAAACTAAACTTCTTTTTTATCTACTTTCATATTTGTGTTGTCATAATTATTTTTCTTCCACTATGCACAAATTCTATTTTGTTATATACTTTCAAAAAATAAATGGGGATCTATAGGCCACGTGTCATTTACTGCATGGATACCACCTGTGCATCATGTTTATTGCCACATCTTCGCTGCAGTTTCCATTTGCCTCTACTACTTTTTCCTATCCCAATTCAACCCGGAAGGGACTACGTTGCCACGCATCTTTGTTTCATGTGTGACTTTTCTTGATCATATCTTTGTTTTATGAGTTAGTTAAGCAACATTTATTTTATTACAATCATATTCAAAGTTAACTTGATTTTGATTTTTAAGAGTGTTACAACGTGTTTGTTATAAATTTCTATAATCGACAATTCAAAAATTTGTCATCCTATTAATTTTGGAAATTTTGGAAATTGACGGTCATTGTTTTCCCAAAATAAATAAATAATTTTTTGAGTCTTTTAAATTAAACATAACATAATATATTTCCTAGCCAATATTTTCATACTATGTAGCATGGAGGAATTTAAGAATTGTGTAGTGAGATATTTAGTATGAAATCTAGGATATTCCATTTAATTAGTTTTTTCTTTTTGGAAAAGAAAATCATAACTTCATATTCACAATAAATAAAATATGTTACATTATACCAATACTAAAAGAGAATTATATAAGATTTGGGAACATTATCCTCTCTACATTCAATGAACAGATGTTAATAATACATATTAGTGTAAATTTCATTGTTGCACCATTGAAAAATAGTCCTTGATCCTACTTTTTTCTCTTTTCATATTTTTAACCTCATGCCATAGACCTAGAGAAGGGTCCAAGGTGAGAGCTAGTATGTCATAAATACAAAGGTTAGGGTTTGAATGAGATATAATTCCTTATTGAAATTGTATTTGTTATACTCATGTGTTTTCTTTATTCCCCAATGTAGGGATTCAATAGAAACTACTATCCTCACAAAACTCTTATCATCTTCTCTATCAACCATAAAAAGTGTTGTTTCCTCAGCCTACATTGGGAAAACCATCAATATTCTTCTCTAAATCTATATTATGCTAATTCTCTCCACGATATTCCTCTTCATTATCTAGTTCTTGTAGCTCAATTGATTGACATATATTTTATTGTATTTTATGGCCTTTCTTTCATTTCAGATAAGCTCATACTTTGGGACATGTATCCAACTAATGTCCTTCTTGGTGAAAATGATGACACCAAATATGACTTACTACCAATATCCTCTCTACATTCAATAAACAGATGTTACACAGAGTAATCATACGATTTACTACCATCATCAACAATCAATACTATTTAACATCAATTCATATACACAACAGAATACATGATGATTATAATACATAGAGATACAGAAACATAATTAAAGCATCATCTGGTACTTATCTTGAACATTGGTAGATTCCACCAACCAAGTGCAGACCTTCCACGAACCTCCAAGCCTTAGACCACACTGCTCATTAGCTCAACAATGGGTCACTCCCAAGCTGGAATTAATCTCCACCCCAAGACAAGGAATCCTAGGCTAGGCTAAGGTTACAGGGAAACAACACACAACCACAAGGATAGGATTCTCTCCCAAGAACCTCTCACGCTCATTGCCCACAGAC
>JASDQU010736782.1:151976-191847 GCA_032191745.1 Picea mariana | reverse complement strand
ACTCCCTCTCAACAAGGGAGAAATTATTTATCATGCCAAAGCTTGTCTTTGAAGTATACAAACTTCACCCTAGACCCATGACACTTGTCTCTTAGTCTTGGGAGATGTCTCTCTCCCACCTGAACCAAGGGGAAAATCCTTCCATGACTCTCCCTCTGAGCCAATTGACTCTCTATGAGATCAGGTTCACTCTTGGTGCACATGTGATAACATCTATCATCTTGAGTCTTTATCATTTGTTGCCAAATCACCATTACTAGGACAAAGACCACACTACGGTCCTTCACCATAGGTACACACCTATGAGTGAATGCCATGCCGATGCTAATTGACACATGGAAAGCACCTCGATTCCATATTATTCCTTGTCATGATCAAGGAAGGACTACGCCTGGGCCCAATTACCATAAGTAAACCTTTGTGATAAATGTATCCTATCTACCTTGGGTTGCAGACCAATCTAGGAGAAGGTTTTCCCAATGTTGAAACATCAACACTCTCTCTTAGCTAGGGAGGTATCTTTCCATGATGTATTCATCTAGTAGTCCATTGACTACTGTGTAATCAACTAGTAGCACACAACTACTACCATGCCGTCAATAGCTCGAATCATCCATCACAATATTTGTGATTGAGAAACACACAACTACTCCAAGTGATCTGGTAATATCCATGACAATTGACTAGTATCATACAACCACTACAATGCCATCTAATAGAAAACGAATGTGTTAATCCATAGTAGTACAAAACTATTGTTCAATGGTACACAACCACTGCTAGTAGCACACAACTATTGTACTATGACATAAAGTCACTACTAGTGGTACACAACCAATGTAGTAGGACAAAAATTCTATTAAAAGACACACAATCTACACCAGTGGTACAAAACCATCGTAGTAGAAAAAGGTCTATCACACATGGCACTCCCATGTGGACTTCTAGAGGCTACTCCCTCTAGAAACACTAGGGTCAACTCCCTATAGTGTGAGACATCAAGGTTAACTTCCTTGATGTGTCCTAATGTTTTTCCATAATGGACATGTCCTGATGTGCTCTCCACAAGGTACATTGGTCTATAAGCCCAAACCCACTTATCTCTATCAGACAAGTGTCTTCACAAATCAACTCAACCTAGTCACATAGGAGTATGATCTAGACTTCTAGAGGCTACTTCCTCTAGAAACACTAGTGTAAATTCCCCATAGTGTGGGACATCAAGGTCAACTTCCTTGACATGTCCTCATGTGCTCTCCATAAGGGATGTGTCCCCATGTGATATCCACAAGGGACATTGGGATATAATCCAAAACCCACTTATCCCTCTCAGATAAGTGTCCTCATATATCAACTCAACTCAGTCATAGAGGAGTATGATTAGAAGAATGTTTCAAGAATTTACAAACATCAACACTCCATCTCAGCAAGGGAGGCATTCTCTACCACACCAATTTTTTCATGGAAGTACTTGAACTTCATCCTGGTAAGGGGTTTGGTAAGAAAATGAAAAACCTTATGATCTATAGGAAGTCACTACACCAATACTTCCTTCCTCTACACCATATGGCAGATGTAATGGTACTTGATCTCAATGTGTGTCAATTTGTCATGAACCACTGGATTCTCTGAGAGCTTCACAAAAATATAGTTATCACAATGAATAATGGTGGAATCTATCACATGTCCAAATAAATATTCAAGGATATTGTGAATCGACACTACTTCAAAAACTTCCACACTCAATGAAATGTACTCTGATTATGTGGTGCTCAAAACCACATAAGTCTGTTTCCTACTACACCAGGAAACCATGGCAGATCCCAAATTGAAGCAACACCTAGAGGTGCTCTTCCTATCCACTGCACTCCTTGCCCAATCAGAGTCATTACATCCTTGCAATGTAATGTCAATACTGGAAGTATATCTCATATCATTTCCAACTGTGCCTCACAGGTATCTCAACACACACTTTGCAACAATCCAATGTGTCTGTCTCAACGGACTCATAAACTAGCTAAATGAACTCATTGTATAAAAAATATTTGGTCTGTTGTTAACCGGATACATCAATTATTCAATCAATTGTCTATACAAGTTCGTATCAATCTCATCAAAATCAGAAGAAGACACACTTAGTTTCTTCAGATTCGTCACCATTGGTGTAGCCATTGGATTACAGTTCAACATCCCAAACTTCTTCAATATATCAACTGTGTACTTCCCCTCACTTAGGAATATATCATCAGTTCTCTTCCACACCTAGACTCCTAAGAAGTAGTGCATCATACCAAGGTCCTTCATCTCAAACTTAGAGGCCAACACATACTTGCATTCAAAAATAAGGCTCTTTGTACCAGTGAGGAATAAATCATCAATGTAGAGGACCAAAATCAGGGGCTTATGATTAACAATCTTGTAGTACATGTTTGGATCAACAACACTTTTGTTGAAGCCCAAACTCATCAAGTGTCCGTCAATCCTTGGATACACACATGAGACTCCTTCTCATGTATCATGAAATCATGTGGTTGCTTGATGTATACTTCTCCCTCAATCTCTCCATTGATAAAGGTTGTCTTCACATCAATTTGATGTAGTCTCCAACCCATGGATGTTGTAAGGGAAATAATCATCCGGATAGAAGTGTATCAAGAAACAAGATCAAATGTCTCCTCATAATCTATTCCCTCCACTTGAGAGAATCATCTAGCAAAAAATATCATTTTTTTCTTCTTGATGCTTCCGTCAGCTATGTGTTTGATCTTATAGATCCACTTGGACGTCACTACAAACTTCCCCTCAGGTCTCAAACCAATATCTCTCACATTATTCTTCATGATGGACTGATACTCTTCCATGATGTCATATCTCCATACTGGCTGACTAAATGCCTCCTCATAATAGGAAGGCTCATAATCAATGAAATGTCTCATAATTGCGGCATAACACAGATATATCTAAAGTCTCTTTATTTCTTAGAAGGTACCACGAGGAGCTACATGTCCTTCTTCCTCCTATAGATTCTGACAAGTCCATGTCGATCTCTTCCGACCTGCTACAATATTTCTAGGAACATCAACTGGAGCTACAAGATCAATAGGATCAATTGGATAAATAGGATCAATTGTCTCCCTCTGTATCGTTGTAGGGTCAGGGGGAGAAGGCACTATATCTTCCTATATCAAAATATCAATATCCATGTGAAATCCTCTAGATCGCATGAAGGATACCTCCTCCTAAAAGGTAAGGTATTTGCTCACATCAATTTGTCTCTCACCAGGGATGTAGATATGATATACCTTCAAAAACTCAATGCACCGCACAAATGTACCCTTTATGTCTGAAGGGTCTAGCTTGGTCCTTTTATCCTTGGGTAGACGAATGTATATTAGACACCTAAATATAATGAAGTGTCCATCCTCGAGCTTCACTCATGAACTGTGCCCATACTAGACATCTTGTGGCTCCCTCATGGAACACATGTCTAAGACATATCAAGGTTCCCTCATGGAACCAACATATTCTCTAGGACACATCTATGTTCCCTCATGGAGCCAATGTCCCCCAAGATATATCGAGGATTCCTCGTGAAGAAAATGTCTTGGTTCCTTCGTTTGACCTTCTGAGGCAATTTAGTATGAAGTCTACATTCCCTCCTACTAATCCACACAATACCCTCCGGGGAGAATGTCTCATGATGCTACCTAAAAAATCAACACTCCCTCTCAGCGAGGGAGACATTCTCTGCCACACCAAGCTTGTCCTGGAAGTACACAAACTTTTCTCTAGACAATGGCTTGGTCAGAATATCTATTGTATACTCATCAATAGAAATGTGTTGAAGTCTAATATATCCTCTCTGCATCCAAACATATTCGCGTACTAGGTGAGACCGTATATCCAGACTTGGAATCCATCTAGATTGGTTCTCACATAATTTGAATGTAACGCACCAAAGAAAACATACAAAGAGAATATACCACTGTTCAAAGAAATACACAATCCATTCTCTATTGTAAATGAATATACACATGTTGTTTGATTACATTAAGGGATAATGCCACTAGCAAAATAAATTCCCCCCTGTATTCTGTAGTGACATTTTTTTCCAAGGGTTAGAGTCACATTGATTCCCCCTTAAGAAAATATCTCATAATGATATAGCCTACAATTTATTGTGACTATTGGTTTCCACGTAGTTAAGCTCATTGTGCTAACAAAAACTGAACCATGAGCAACTGGGTCTCTGGGCATCCCTAGATTTTTTACATGCTCCAAAAGGTTCTAGTAATCTGTCCAACTTTGAGTGGAACTTCCAGGTCATGGAGTAAATCCTGTCTGAAAAATCTCTTGATACAGACGCATATCCCACCATACACCGCCTCTATTATATCCTTGACATTTTCAGACTCTCGATATAGAATGCTTGTTCCTTGAGCATTGTATAATGTTAACCCAGTTATATATGGTGTTAGATGTTCCTGAGCTTCATCTGCAGAAATCGGTTGGGAAATCATAGTTTCCACTCCTCTAAACTTTGAATCAAGGGGCAATGCCATACTCCACTCTAATTTCAAGAATATTTTCCTTGTGGAATCTAGAACAATTGGTCTCATTGGGCTAGTGCAATAACTGAAAACATAAAATTTTAGACAACGATGATCTTCACAGAAATCCTTAGTACAAACGTCTCATACTACGCTTAAAGTATTCGCCAAAGCAAACCATTCTCTTTCATTTTCCTGGGCCCTTCCGTGAGGGAGTCAATCCCAATCCCGCTATGGTACCATGTTGAATTTTTGTATATGAGATGATCTGTGATATGATGTATTATTACAATGATGAGTGTTCCATATATAGAGAACATATTGTGACCATCCATGAAATGATGCGTCCCTTGGATAATAAATAACTACTTATTTATTATATATATTTATACCTTGTATTATAAATATCATCTCATATATAAAAAATCAACATAATCATCTATGCTTAATATTCCACAAATAATGATCACTAGCACTCGAGTGGACCCTTCCACATAGTCCAAGTCAAGCATTTTCCACTATCATCATTGTCTATCTATTATACACACTATGGAATGAGATCTGCAATGTTTATTACACAAGGTTTATCGTAAGATGTACCATAAAGGTATCTAAGGTGCTCTATTTGAGGCATGGCATATCATTCAGGGCAAGTCCAATCTTGTATTCCTAAATTCTAGTTCCCACAACAAGGAGGTTTATGTCTTGAACACAATGCATACTTCATATTTTCACTTTAATTATAAAATGAGATTTTTCACACCGAGGAATAACTCTACACACATATATAACACACATGGAATATAACAACATTTTTCTCTAGGGTTCTACATTATTCCAACATTGAAAACCACATGTAGTAAACAATGGAAAATTCATCACTCACCATTGAGGAATTTTTCTTTTAACTTGTTTCCTCCACCTAGAAACTTTCATAAATAGGGATACAAGCACTACGCATTAGCATTTCCAACATCTTCTTTAACAATTTAGTTTATACTAACACCAAACATCCTCTTAAAGTATCTTCGTTACTCTTATTTACTTTTATACTACCAGGTTTCCACAAAGACTATTAATTTTCATTGCACCACATCCACATCCCATGTTTGAATAGTGATTTTGAGTTAGACACATGAGACTTCTTTCAAAGTAGTAATCTATTCAATATGAATCAATAGTTTGTGTATGATTTGTACTACATATATTTTCTTCATCTTTTCTCATGTTTACAACTCTATGATTTTGTAACTTCTTCCCTCAAGATAGGAAGTTTATTGGTTGTAGTACAATTACTCATTCTTGGTGTACACTTGTTTGCACTCCCACAAGATCCACCTCTCTCAATAATTCCACAATCAACATGACATACCTTTTATTACAATCCATTTCCATTTCCTAGAATATTTCTTAGTTTGGGAGGAAAGTAGGGACTCTTTCGATCTAAACTAGGAGGAATTTATATGGAAGAAAGGGAACACCAATCAAGAATGGTGCCTCACCAATATCACCCCTCCTTCAAGGGTGGATTTCTAGATACCATGTACAGTCATTTATAGTTGGTTTCATATTTTCACCCCTCAAGCTATGAGGATTTCCATTGTTTAGAATTTCCTTCATCCCATCTAGTTTAATGTTTATTCCATCTTTGAACTACATGCAATTAATTAAGCAATTAGATCTAGACCCATTGTAGAATCTATAAGAAGGCCCTTTCCCAAGTGCATAAAGTGAGCAATTTGTTTTGAATTATTACTATTTTATTATTATTATTTGTGGTTCTTGGTTTTCATTGGTAGTTCAGATCTATTCTACATCCACGTTCCACTACTTTCATTATCAATAATTTACAAGCCCCATTATCAAAGAATATTTTATAATTTTTTAATTAATTAGTGTACATTAAAACTATTTTTATTAAGATCATAAACTGAAAAATCATCTTATATATTTTTTAGGAAAACTAGTTTGATGTATACAAATAACATTTCTTTTCCAAGATTTTCTATTGCATTACCATCTCCAACATTCACATTTTTTAATCAATCCTTGTTTAGTGTATACAAATACCATTTCTTAGCCAAGATATTTTGTTGCATTACCATATGCAACATTCACTTGACTTTATAATGTTACATAAACATCCTTGTTTCATGTCATATGATAAACTAGAATTGAGGAACTAAGCATAATCCTAAAAACTATTAATTAGTGTACATTAAAACTATTTTTATTAAGACCATAAACTGAAAAATCATCTTAGATATTTTTTTAAGAAGGCAAGTTTAGTGTATACAAATAACATTTATTTTCCAAAATTTTCTATTGCATTACCATCTCCAACATTCACATTTTTTAATCAAGCCTTGTTTAGTGTATACAAATACCATTTCTTAGCCAAAATATTTTGTTACATTACCATATGCAACATTCACTTGACTTTATAATGTTACATAAACATCCTTGTTTCATGTCATATGATAAACTAGAATTGAGGAACTAAGCATAATCCTAAAAATTATTTACCATGGAATACTCTCCTTTATCTTGAGTGATTTTTTTCTTTTTATTTTTTGTATGACTTCTTGACTTAAATTTTAAATTTTATTTCTTGTGTGATTCACATTTTTTAATAAAGCCTTGTTTAGTGTATACAAATATCATTTCTTTACCAAGATATTTTGTTATATGCAACATTCACTTGACTTTATAATGTTACAAAATTTCCTTGTTTCATGTCATATGATTGTAGCAACTAGAATTGAGGAACTAAGCATAATCCTAAAACGTATTTAGCATGGAATACTCTCCTTTATCTTGAGTGAAATTTGCCTTTTAATTTTTTGTGTGACTTCTTTACTTAAAATTTAACTCTTATGTCTAATGTGACTTTGCTTGAGCTTATATTCGTCTTATGAGTTACCTAAGCCACATTTATTTTATTACAATGATCTTTAAATTTACCTTGATTTTAAGAGTGTTACAGTATGTTTGTTATAAATTTTTATAATCAACCATCCAAACCTTGTCATCCTATTAATTTTGGAAATTGAAAATCATTGTTTTCCCATTTTTTTTTTATTTTTTTTTAAGTACTTTGATTTAAATATAACATAATTTATCTCTTAACCAATATTTTCACTAATATTTTCATCCTATCTAGCATTAAGGAATTTAAGAATTGTCTAGTGAGATCTTTACTATGAAATTTGGGATATTCCATTTAATTAGTTTTTTTTTTCTTGAAAAAAAAAATCACAACTTCATATTCATAATAAATAAAACAAATTACATTCTACCAATACAACAAGATCATTCTATACTATTTCAGAACATGACATATGGTAAATCATAAATACAAAGATTAGGGTGTGAAGGAGAGATAATTCCTTATTGAAATCAGATTTGTTAGAATCATGTATTTTCATTATTCCCCACGTAGGGATTCAATAGAAACTACCATCCTCATGGATTTTTTATTATCTTCACTATCAAGCATAAATAGTGTTGTTTCCTCAACCAACATTATATGGAAGCCATTAATTAGTATCCTTCTCTAAATCTATATTTTGCTAAGTTTTTGCACTCTATTCCTCTTCATCATCTAGTGCTTGTAGCTCAAATGATTGACATACATTTTTTTTATGGCCTTTCTTTCATTTTATATAATCTCATACTTGGGGACACGTATCCAACTAATGTCCTTCTTGTTGAAAATGATGACACCAAACCATTGTATTGTTATAATCCAATTCACATGTATCCATCTTAAGCCTTTTTTTAAAGTATAAATTTATCTATTAAACCGTTACTAGGATCAATCTTTACACAAACATGACATATGTAAAATTACCAAGATTAGTTTGATCCATATCTATTTTTAAATATCATCTAAAAGTATTCGCTCTATCTTCAAAAATTGATAACTACTAAAAATGGATTGTAGATTAGGGCGACATACCATACAATCATTTTGGTTATGCATATATTTGATGGGTTAAATTTTGGGAAATGGGGACTAACAAAGAGATCTACTCTTCCCTAGGACCAATGACATGAACCTTCAAAATTGATAATAAACAAGAGTGTGAAATTGAATAATAACAAATAGTGGAACAATATATACTTCATAATTATTTGTCTAACTCGAATAGAGGAACTAGTAAACATCTAATCTAAGAGGAAAAAAAACATTAAACCAACAAATTACTACCTTAGATTCATAATATGAAAAGAAGTAAAAATATGTCTCATTTATTACCTCTAACACTAGTACCTTCTTTGATTTGTCCATAATATATACATCGAGTAGATGAATTCACACAATTGCAAAGATGTTTCCAACTGCAAAGATGTTTCCATTGAAAAAATCTTTAAAAGAGAATCCCTGAGATGAGGAGGGTAATCCTTTTTTATTTCCCACCACTCCTCCACATAATCATAGAAGCATAATGAGAATGAAATCTTTGTAGATTTTATAATTAGACTAAAAAAAAATTAAACATCACATAAAATTTCAAAAACTTGTAATCAATAATAATATTAATTGTTTCTCTTTCCTACCCAAATAAATTCAAATTTCATAAGTAAACTAAATAGTGTGAATATATGTTACATATTTTAATGTGCTATTAAAAAAATACTAATTTTTAACTCCACCTTCCTAATCAAAGGCATTAAAAGTGTACGGCTTGACCACAATGCATACTTTGTATTTTCACTTTACTTATGGAATGAGATTTTGCACAACGAGGCATCCCTATGTACACATCTATAGCACACATGGCATAGAACAATTGTTTTCTCTAGAGTTATACATTATTCCAATATTGAAAACCACATGCAGTAAACAATGGGAAATTCATCACTCACCATTGAGGAATGTTTCTTGTAGCTTGTTTCCTCCACATAGAAACTTTCATAAATTGGGATACAAGCACTACACATTAGCACTTCCAACATATTCTTTAACAGTTCATTTTATATTAACACCAAACATCCTTTTAAAGACGCTTCTTTACTGTTATATTACTAGGGTACCACAAAGACTCCTAAGTTTTATTCCACCACATCAAGAACCCATGGGAATAGTGATTTGGAGTTTAGACACATGAGACTTTTTCAAAATGGTCATATATTCAATCTGATTCAATAGTTTGTGTCTGATTTGTGCTACACATATTTGATTCATCTTTACACCTTTATAATTTGGTAACTTGTTTCCTTAAAATATGCAGTTTACTACTTGGTTGTAGAACAATTACTCATTTTTGGTGTACACTTGTTTGCACTCCCACTAGATCCACCTTTCTCTATAATTCCACAATTAACATGGCGTACATTTTATTATAGTCCATTTCCTAAAATATTTTTTAGTTTGGGAGGAAAGTAGGGACACTTTCGATCTAAATCGAGAGGAATTTATTAAGAACACGAGGGCACACCAACCAAGAAGGATGCCTCACCAACATCACCCCTCCTTCGAGAGTGGATTTCCAGATAGCATCTACAGTCATCGATATTTAATTTCATACTTTCACCCCTCAAGCTATGTGGATTTGCATTGCTTAGCATTTCCTTCATCCTTCAAGTTGCATGCATCTAATTTAATACTTCTTCCAATTTTTAACTACATGCAATTAGTTAAGAAATTAGATGTAGATTCATTGTAGAATATATAAGAAGGGACTTGTCCCAAGTAAATAAAGTGAACAATTTTTTTAGTTATTCTTATTTTTTTTTGTGGTTTTTGGTTTTCATTGATACTTTCTATTCTACATCCACATTCCATTATTATCATTATCAATAATTAATAGGCCTCATCATCAAATAATATTTTATTTGATGATAATAAAACTATTAATTAATTAATATATATTAAAACTATTTTTACTAAAACCATAAACTGAAAAATCATCTTAAATATTTTTTACAAAGATTTGTTTGTTATATACAAATAACATTTCTTTACCAAGATCCTCTATTGTTTTACTATCTTCATCATTCACATTTTTTAATCAATCCTATTTTAATGTATAATTTTTTGAATTAATTAATATATATTAAAACTATTTTTACTAAGACCATAAACTGAAAAATCATCTTGAATATTTTTTACAAAAATTTGTTTGTTATATACAAATAACATTTCTTTACCAAGATCCTCTATTGTTTTACTATCTTCATCATTCACATTTTTTAATCAATCCTATTTTAATGTATACAAATACCATTTCTTCACCAAAATCTTTTCACCAAAATCTTTTGTTGCATTACCATATGTAGCATTCCCTTCACTTTATACTGTTAAACAAATTTCCTTGTTTCATGTAATTTTAGATACCCAGTGATGTTTTTAGATACCAGTGAAAGGTGCTTTTGAGTGAAATTTTCCACCATATGTAACATTCCCTTCGCTTTATACTGTTACATAAATTTCCTTCTTTCATGTAATTTTAGATACCCAATGATGTTTTTAGATACCAATGAAAGGTGTTCTTGAGTGAAATTTTCCTTTCTATTTTTGTATGAGTTCATTTTAACTCTTATTTCATGTGTGATTTTTCTTGAGCCTATCTTCATCTTATGAGTTACTTAATTCACATTATTTTATTATAATGATATTCAAAGTTACCTTGATTTTAAAAGTGTTACAACATGTTTGTTATAAATTTCTCTAATCAACAATCAACAATCCAAAATGTGTTATCCTATTAATTAATTTTGGAAATTGATAATCATTGTTTTTCCAAAAAAATAAAAAATAAAAAAATCGAGTCTTTTAATTTAAACATAACATAATATCTTTCTTAACCAATGTTTTCATCCTATGTAGCATGAAGGAATTTAAATATTTAGTATGAAATTTGGGATATTCCATTTAATTAGTTATTTTTTTATTTAAAAATAAAATCATAACTTCATATTCACAATAAATAAAATATGTTACATTCTATCAATTCTACAAGAGAACTCTATAATATTTTGGAACATTATCCTCCCTATATCTAATAAACACATGATAATAATACATATTAGTGTAAATTTCATTGTTGTGTTATTGAAAAATATTCCTCGATCCTACATTTTTCTCTTTTCATATTTTTAACCTCATGCCATAGACCTAGAGAAGGGTCCATGGTGACAGATGGTAAGTCATAAATAAAAAGGTTAAGGTTTGAATGAGACGAAATTTCTTATTGAAATCGTATTTGTTAGACTCATGTGTTTTCTTTATTCCCTGATGTACAGATTCAATAGAAACTACTATCCTCATCGAACTCTTATCATCTTCTCTATAAACAATAAATAGTGTCGTTTCCTCAACCTACATTAGGGAAGCCATCAATATCCTTCTCTAAATCTATATTCCACTAATTTTCTCCACTATATTCCTCTTCATCATCTAGTGCTTTTAGCTCAATTGATTGACATATATTTTATTTTATTGTATGACCTTTCTTTCATTTTAGAGAAGCTCATACTATGGGACATGTATCCAAGTAATGTCCTTCTTGGTGAAAATAATGACACCAAAATGTTGTATTGTTATAATCCAACTCCCAAATCCATCTAAATCCTTTTTTTCAAGTATAAACTTATCTGTTAAACCCTTACTAGGGTCAAAATTTACCCAAATATGACATATGTAGAATTACCAAGATTAGTTTGGTCCATATCTATTTTTAAATATCATCCAAAAGTACTCCCTCTATCTTCAAAAATTAAAAACTACAAAAAATGGATTGTAGAATAGGGAGACATACCATACAATCATTTTGGTTATGGATATACTCGATGGGTTAAATTTGGGAAATATGGACTAAGAAAGAGATACAATATTCCCTAGGAGCAATGACACTCCTTGAAAATTGATAATAAACAAGAGTGTGAAATTGAATAATAAAAAACATTGGAAACAAGAGACACCTCACAATTATTTGTCGAATTCGAATAGAGGAACTAGTAAAAATCTAATGTAAAAGGAAAAAAAACATTAAACCAACAAATTAATACCTTGGATTCATAATATAAAAAGAGGTAAAAAACTATCTCCTTTATTACCTCTAGCACTAGCACCTCCTTTGATTTATCCATGATATACACATTGAGTAAATGAATTCACACAACTACAAATGTGTTTCCATTGATAGTTTATTTAAAAGAGAATTCCTTAGATGAGGAGGGTAATCCCTTTCCATTTTCCACCACTCATGCACATAATCATAAAATCATAGTGAAGGTGGAATATTTGTAGATTCTATGATTAGACAACAAATCAATAGACTATTAGACATCACATAAAATTTCAACAACCTATAATCAACAATATTGTTTTTTTCTCCTTCCCACCCAAAGAAAATAAAATTTCATAAGTCACACTAAATAGTGTGAATATATATTACATATTTTAATGTAATGTTACAAAATACTATTTTTTAATTCCACCTTCCTAGTCAAGGGAATTAAAATTTTACGTCTTGACCATAATGCATACTTCATATTTTCACTTTATTTATGGAATGAGATTTTGCACAATGAGGAATCCCTTTATACACATATATAGCACACATGGAATATAACAACATTTTTCTCTAGGTTTCTACATTATTCCAACATTGAAAACCACATGCAGTAACAATGGGAAATTCATCACTGACCATAGTGGAATGTTTCTTCTAGCTTGTTTCATTTCTTCTAGCTTGTTTCCTCCACCTAGAAACATTCATAAATTGGGATACAAGCACTACAGATTAGCACTTCCAACATATTATTTAACAATTTGGCTTATATTAACACATAACATCCTCTTAAAAAATCTTCTTTACTCTTCTTCACTGTTATACTACCAGGTTACCACAAAGACACCTAAGGTTTATTCAACCACATCAAGAACTTATGGGAATATTGATTTGGAGTTTAGACACATGAGAATTCTTCCAAATTGGTCATCTATTCAATCTAAACCAACAATTTGTGTATGATTTGGGCTACACATAGTTTCTTCATTTTTTTTTCTCATGTTTACACCTCTATGAATTCATAACTTCTTCCCTCAAAATAGGCAGTTTACTGTTTGTAGAAAAATAACTCTTTCGTGGTGTACACTTGTATGCGTTCCCACTAGATCCACCTCTCTCTATAATTCCACAATAAGCACGACATACCATTTATTACATCCCATTTCCATTTCATATAATATTTCCTAGTTTGCGAGGAAAGTAGGGACACTTTTGATCTAAACCAAGAGGAATTTATATGGAACATGAGGGAACACCAACCAAGGAGGGAGCCTCACCAACATCACCCCTCCTTCTAGGGTGAATTTCTAGATACAATCTACAATAATTGATAGTTAGTTTCACACTTTCACCCCTCAAGCTATGTGGATTTGCATTATTTAACATTTCCTTCATCTTTCAAGTTGCATGCATCTAGTTTAATGCTTCTTCCAATTTTGAACTACATGAAATTAGTTAAGAAATCATATGTGGACTCATTGTAGAATTTATAAGAGGGCCCTTCTCCAAGTAAATAAAGTGAGAATTTTGTTTTGAATTATTACTATTTATTCTTATTTTTTGTGGTTCTTGGTTTTCATTGGTAGTTCATATCTATTCTGCATCCACATTCCACTACTATCATTATCAGTAATTTACATGCCTCATTATCAAATAATATTCTATAATTTTTTGAATTAATTATTCTACATTAAAACTATTTTTATTAAGACCATAAAGTGAAAATGCATCTTGAATATTTTTTACCAAAACTTCTTTTGTGTATACAAATACCATTTCTTTTCTAAGATATTCTATTGCATTACCATCTCCAACATTCACATTTTTTAATCAAGCCTTGTTTAGTGTATACAAGTAATATTTCTTCGCTAATATCTTTTGTTGCATTACCATATGAAACATTCACTTGACTTTATAATGTTACATAAATTTCCTTTTCCTTGTTTCATGTCATATGATTGGAGCAACTAGAATTGAGGAACTAATCATAATCCTAAAACTTATTTACCATGGAATACTCTTCTTTATCTTTAGTGAAATTTTCCTTTTTTTTATGACTTCTTGACTTAAATTTTAACTCTTATTTCATGTGTGATTTTGCTTGAGGCTATCTTGGTCTTATGATCCATATTATTTTTGGAACGAAATGAAAGCAGAGATATTACAATGAAATACAAATAAAAATTGCGAGAAACTGAGAAATACATTAATAAATTATTTATATTAATGAAATAAATGTAAAGAGACTATAAAATAAAGAGTGCAAGAGTCGCTATAATGATTGCAGCTTTATCTCTGAGAAGAGATGTGATGGCTACACTCATTCAAAAGAATATGATTACAATGAGGATCTAAAGGACTTTTTATGATAAATATGAATTCCAAAACCGTAGATATCCAAAAGCCTAATTCTAGGAGATGAAGCGCCAAAAGTCACGTGGGCCCCGTTGGGGTAAGTTAGTATATTAACTTCCCCGGGTCGTAGATTTTGCATACGATCTTCGTTTTATGTGTGTGATAGATTATTGGAAAGGTGTTTTTGAGAGCTACGCATTATGTCATCAAAATATGACTTCGTCTACAGTTTGAATGTGGCCAGATAAGAAAACATTGTTTAGAGCCCCAAAATGACTGTGGAAGTACAGAAAGATGCAGTGACATGNGGATTCAGGACAACCCCGTAGGTGAATAACCCACAATTACAAAGAAATTTCCCCATTACATAGAAACGTGTTGAGCTGAAAATTGTCAATATGAGCTAGTTGGAATTTATAATAGGTGGGTGGCCACCAATATCCACCTAGATCAATATTATGCCCTTAGGAAGCAATGGTATCCATTACATTGAGTTCCCAGGGAAGAGGGGAAAGCATTTTCTAAATTTGAATCTTGGTAAGTTGTGTGCCTTGTTGGAGAAGTTGCATTGCTTGGTTTGTGGAAGGTTGTCACGAACCTGTTGTTGGCGCGATTGAACTCCTATTTGTTCTGGTGCCTAAATTTATGCTCTATTTTGACAACACAACGATAGAAATATCCCAATGATGATATGTTTAGGAACTCCATTTCAGTTTGAATGTACCTATGCAGAGCCCCATGATATTTCAGAACCAGATGTCGCTCAGAGTCTTTGATACCCATCTTGGTGCACAAGGTATGGAAAGTATTTGTGAACTCTGGCACTATTTTTTTCTTCTCTTTCCACAGTGTGGTCCATCTCATATATTGGTCTTCATAGTTATCAACAAGGTATTATTGTTCCTTGATCGCATCCACAAAAAATCCCCAAGTGGGCTCGACCCCATATATTCCAGATTCCTCTATGGAAATTTTCTCCCAGCAATGTTTGACATGGGGGAGAGCCTTGAGGAGTGCGAAGGCAATATTGTCCCTATCAAAAAATTTGTGAACAAAGAAATAACCTTCTAATAGATTCAACCATTTTTCAAAGACATCCACATCTATATAACCTTTAAATATGAGAATATCAAAATTAACTTGTACCTTGAAGGGAGAGGTTCCTCCAAAGTGGCCACTTGATGAAGATGCGCCTATTGATATTGACACGCATTGAAGGATGTGGGAAAAATTCTCCACAGGTTAATATAATATTCTTCTCCACCTTTTTTATTTTTTTCCGCCATAGAGGGTTTCTTGTTGAAATATTGTAACTACGAAGAATATTCTAATTATAATCGAGTTATTTTCTTATAGATCAAATCCTCTTTTTTGTATTGATCATGTCGGGTCTTGTATATGACCAAATCCCCTTTTATGGATTGTTCAAACCATGTTTATATGGTGGTAATTGAGAAGTCGACCCCTAGGGCTAATTAAACTGGTTCTAACCACTAATTGGAGAAGTCGACCCTGCTTGATGAAGAGATACAACCCTAACGCCTCCCATCCAGTATAAATAAGAGATGATAGCACCTCATTGTCTCACTCACTCAAGTCACTCATCTAGTGCACAAGTTTTGAAGGAAGTTACAATTATAAGAAGGAGAAGAGAGAGGCGCATGATTAGTCTTTGATATTCTTGGTGTTTTGGTCTTTAGTCTTGGCATTGTATTGACAATCTATATTAAGAAATTTTTTTCTGGGTTTTCTTCCCCATGAGGATTTCTTGGGATACAATGTTGTGTACCTTTTGATTTTGTTTCTCTCAATGATCCTTCTTATGCTATTATTGTCTAGTAAATTGAAAATAACTTAATAGAATCTCTAATTTTAACATGGTATAAGATCTAAATTGAGTAGAGCATCCTTCACTCGGTAACCAAAAACGTCATTGTTGTCGTACAAGAAAATTAAGTCTTTTGTTGAAAATGAATTTTTTCCTAAAACCGATCTAGGGAAGTGTGTCCTAGCCTAGCGAACCCATTGGCATCTTGAGTGCACATTTTCAGTGGCCAGGGCCTCTGAAAAGTGAAACCCTAGTTTTTTACTGGTACCAAAAAACCAAGAAATCAAAACCAATACCAGAAGTACTAGTCCATTTTTTTGCAGATCAAGTTTTAAGGGGTAAAAATTGTAATTTCTAAAAACATACATCTCCAACCTACTTGCCTCAACCCAATGCATCTAGTCCCTGGATCAAAATTTAAAATTTTTAAGTTTGAAAAATTACGGATTCCTCATAAAACCCTAAATTGTAGTTGCAGTTGAAGTACCAATTTTAGTTTTAGTTGCAGTATAGGTATCATTATCAATTGCAATTCTAGATCCTTCATACCAGTTGCAGTACCAACACCATCCACAATACCGGTTGCAGTGAAGGCTTTAGGAATGATTTTTATTGTCCTAGTGCACCTTACCTTAACAAATCTCTAGCTAAATTTGCAACATCGTTGAAGCTTTTAAAGGTTTGGTATCTATTATCACTGCTAACGAATGGTGCCACTACCCACAAATATTATCATAGGTATGTACATACATATGTTTAAATTGTTAATCTTTAAAGGGTATTTGCAGGAGAAGAGATCTTTTTCCATTGATCCAGAAGGATCTCAAATCCAACACATTCAAAGGAATAATGCACCCCAGGTTTGATTATTGTGATAATAATCTATTTTTTATGGCATTATGAACATATAGATCGTATGTTGAATTTATGAACTTCATACTAACCATTGGTAAAAATTAAAGTCAAGGTAATAGATTGATTAATGCTAAGATTATAGAGTTTATTCTCTAACTTAGACTTCTGTCAAGAAAGAATATTATCTCAGGATAGGTCGCTATCTTCAGTAAAGGAGACTAGGAAGAAAAACAACAATACTCATTCTTGAGGATAAAGACTTCGGGTTCCAGGTTTGATTGATTAAGTTGATAAGATTCAAACTTTCACATGTCAAGTTTGATAGCTACCTCATAGTTGATATAGCATACTTGGTAGCATGTGAGCATATTGATAGAAATGCTTATTGTAATCATTTATCAGATATAACTAACATCTCCTCCAATATAAAATTCTTGGTTTGTCTCCTGGTTACCATGGAGGAATGATTGATCACAACACTAGAAGAGTGTTTCTCTCAGTATTGTATTTCTTACCTTTAACCCTTGTTGTAGGCAGTTCACAAGTGATAACTCTAAAGGATCTACTGTGGTGATTGTTCTCACTTTTTCTTTATTATTATTATAAAGAGTATTATTCTTGGTTGATGTTTTTCTTGTTTTCGGCGGGTCACAGGTGCCCTAAGGGAGCTAATTGATGGTTGCAAGAGGTAACATATTAAATGAGACATAAATCAAACTATCTAAGTTGTGTACATGACAATATACATCCATGTACCAAAGAAGATGAAGAATAATCTACTTTTCAGAAACAAAGTATCTCATATGAAGATTGATCGTAATGAGTATAAGGATCCAAATATGACTGAACATTATACTTGGTCAACAAAGCCACCTTGACAGGAAGCATAATTCATTTGAATTCTGACTCAGTTTTTCATATTAAGACTTGGTATTCAACACCAAGTATATCCTGTAGAGACTATGAAGTTTTTGTAGACCTAGAAGAAATCAAGACTCGGAGTAAGCCTGATCTCATAAAGGATTAGATGGAGAGACATCTTCCAAGACTGGGAGACAGATGCCATGAGTTGAGAATACTAGCTTCAGAAACCTATAGGAGACATGAAATATCCTGGGAAGATTCCCTTGTTTCAGTAATAGAGGAGGAAGGCGGTCATAAGGATTGGGATATGGATTTTTCCTTGAGACCAAAAGGGAAGTCAGTGATGAATTCCAATATTTATATTCTAGATCAAACATGTTGTAGATAAAAGTATAAATATGTACAGAGACTGATTTGTGTTCAGAGGATTCTCCCAGCAAGAGGGAGAATACTATCACAATACACTTTCTCCAATAATTTAATAAATAGTTCTAGTATTCATGAAGACAACCAAAACAACCACGATTCTGATATTGTATGAGATTTAGGGGGAGAAGTCCCTTTATATCAGATTGAGTTACTTCCATGAAAGAAGATAATCTACCCTCGGTTTCAGTTATTCAGCCACTCCCAGTTTTAGATAAAGTTATTGCCATGATAGAATAGAGGAGCTACTCTTAGAGTTCAACAACTATAATGAGAATAGAGCAAGTCATTCTCGGCTTCAAAAATATAATCTATAGGTATAGAGTCTCTATTCTAGAAGGAACAATTGCATAGAGAGTAGAGAACATACTCTCAAGTAGTGAGACAGATAGATCCTTGCAGAAAGCACATAGAGCTAGCACATGATTGTGTAGATTAAGTTGTAGTTGAGAAAGTGTACCAGGTTGGTACAATGTGACGTGAAAATTTGGTTTGAAGTTGAAGATATAAATACTCGTGTCTGCATATTAAAGAAATATCTATATGGATTGAAGCAAGCTCCCAGAGGTTGGTATGGAAGAATTGATAGTTTCCAGACGAGCTTGGGCTCTACCAAGAGTAAAGTTGATTCTAACCTTCACTTCAAGGTTATGAATGATGAGCTAGTTATATTGTTGTTGTATGTAGATGAATTATTCTTAAATGGAGAATAAAATCCCATCACATGTTGTAAGAAGAATCTCACTACAGAGTTTGAGATGAAAGAGAATCCTTAAGGGTACATTGGACTTTGGTCTCTATTACTTTCGAGATCGTGACTTCAGACTATATGGATATACTTATTTAGATTGGGATGAAAGTTTTTCAGATAGAAAGAGCACTTCAGGATATTTTTTCAGTCTGGGATCATCCATGACTTCATGGAAGAGAAATAATCAATCCAATATTGGTCTCAAAACGATGGAAGAAAAATATATTGCAACATGTTCTGCCAGTTGTCAAGCCATATGGCTTGGGAAGTTGTTGAAAGGTCTATTTTATCTAGACATGGAAGCCACCATGATTCTATGTGATAAACAGAGTTGCATAAAGATGATGGAGAACACAATGTTCCATGATAAGTCGAAGCACATAGAAATCATGTATCACTACATTCGTGATATGACGTAGAGAGGAGCTGTAAAGTTCCAATATGTTGGCATAGATGAGAAATTTGCAGATGTGTTAACCAATCCTCTGTCTCATGTGAAGTCTGAAAACTTCTGAGACAAGGTTGGTGTTGTCCGAAAACACCTCCCTCGAAAGGGGGAGTGATGTTGATGATACTATAGTATCCTGACCAACAATGGGTAGCTCCATTAGGATTTTATATCGTAGGGGATTAATAATCCCTGGGAAGATCTCGAAGGTCCAGTAAGGATGGTTTGTCAGAGTACCTGTGCATGTATATGCTATTTGTGGTCAATACTAGTAGCTTCGTTAGGATTTTATATCCTAGGGAATATTATGATTCCTGGGTATATCTTGAAGGTCCGATAAGGACGGTCTATCAGAATACCATGTGGTAGCTCTGTTAGGATTTTACATCCTAGGGAATCTTTTGATTCCTGGGAAGATCCTGAAGGTCTAGTAAGGGCAGTCTGTCAGAGTACCACAAAATGTTGTTGTTGCACCTGCCTCATTCTCTTTTCATATGATGATGTTGATGATGTTATATCATCCTCATGTTGATTATGTTGATGATGTTATTATCTCAACCTCATGTTGATGATGTTTTTATCTCAACCTCATGTTGGTGATGTTGTTATCTCAACCTTGTGTTGATGATGTTGTTATCTCAACCTTGTGTTGATGATGTTTTTATCTCAACCTTGTGTTGATGATGTTGTTATCTCAGGCTTGTGTTGTTGATGTTTCTATACTAGCCTCGTGCTATTGGTGTTGGTGTACCAGCCTCGTGTTGGTGATATTGTTATTCTAGATTCATTCTATTGATACTGATGTTTAAGCTTCATGCTGAAGAAGATAATTATGTTTCTACTTCAGCTTCATGTTGAAGATGACGATGATGATGTTACTTCAGCTTCATGCTAAAGATGATGATGATGATGATGCTACTTCAACTTCATGTTGAAGATGATGATGATGATGATGCTACTTGAACTTCACGTTGAAGATGATGATGATATTGCTACTTCAGCCTCATGATGAAGATGTTGATGATGATGTATCAAATTTGTAATGATTGATGATGTTGTATTAGTGTTATACTAATTGATGTTGATGCAGATAATGATGATGATGTTACTCCATCTCCATGTTGTGAAAGATGATGATTTGAAAAACATCCGATGATTTATAGATGTGCCAGTTAATGTTATAGATGTTGATGATGTTGATTCCCTCTCTGCCTCTCTTGATAATGTTGTATTGGGTTATGTGGGTAGAATACCCTTCTTGTTAAGGGGGAGTGTTGAAATATTGTAACTACAAAGAATATTCTAATTATAATTGAGTTATTTTCTTATAGATCAAATCCCCTTTTGTGGATTGATCATGTCGGGTCTTGTATATGAACAAATCCCCTTTTGCGGATTGGTCAAACCATGTTTACATGGTGGTAATTGAGAAGTCATCCCCTGGGGATAATTAAAGTGGTTCTAACCACTAATTGGAGAAGTCGGCCCTGCTTGATGAAGAGACACAACCCTAGAACATCCCAACCAATATAAATAAGAGATGATAACACCTCATTCTCTCACTCACTCAAGTCACTCATCTAGTGCACAAGTTTTGAAGGAAGTTGTTGTTACAAGAATCAAAAGAGAGAGGTGCATGCTTAGTGTTGGATATTCTTGGTGGTTTGGTCTTTATTCTTGGCATTGTATTGGAAATCTATATTAAGGAATATTTTGTTGGTTTTTCTCCCCCATGAGGGTTTCCCAAGATAAAATGTTGTGTACCTTGTGATAGTGTGTCTCTTAGTGATCCTGCTTATGATATTATTGTCTAGTAAATTGAAAAGAACTTAATAGTATCTCATTTCTTGGGTGTGAGAGAGCGATTGTCCTCAAGAGAGACACGCTTGAGACCTAACTTTCTATACTCAGACATCATCAGGGACATGCATTGAAAAATGATCAAGAGCATTCTGCTCTGATACCACTGATCCATATTATTTTCAAAACGAAATGAAAGAAGAGATATCATAATGAAAAAAACCTAAAAATTTCCAGAAACAGAGAAATAGAGTAATAAATGATTTCCATTAATGAAATAAACGTATAGAGACTGTAAAAATACAGAGTGCAAGACTCGCTAGAATGGTGGCAACTTTATCTCTTAGAAGAGATGTCACGGCTACGCTTATTCATAAGAATATGATTACAATGAGGCTCTGAAGGCATTTTTATGATAAACATGAAATCCAAAACCCTGACATCCAAAATCCTAATCCTAGGAGATGAAGCATCAATAGTCACGTGGGCCTCATTGGGGTAAGTTAGTACATTAACTTCCTGGGGTCGTAACTTTTGCATACGATCTCTGTTTTAGGCATGTGATAGCTCATTGGAAAGGTATTTTCGAGAACTAAGAAATTTTCCATCAAAGATTACATTCGTCTATATTTTGACTATGGAAATCCAAGAAAAAATTGTTTAGAGCCCCATAACATCCCTTGAAGTACAAAAAGATGTACTGACATGTGAACTTCCAAAATAAGCTAGTTGAAATAGGTGGGAAGCCACCAATATCCACCATGATGTTGTGTAGGGATTTAGGAATGTTGGAGTTACTTCAAACACACCTATGATTTTTTTTCCTATGTTTATTAGTATTTATCCAGTCCCCTAAACTTTAGGGAGAATATTCCTCTAGGAGAATATTCTCTTCAGTTTTCACTTCAGTTTGACTAGTTGAGTGGATTCTAGATGTTGCATTGGTTTTGTCATCATGAAACATTGGTATCATCACTAGCTAGTGCACATTATCCTTGATATCATCACCAAACTAGCGCATTACCCATGATTCCTTGATCCCCTCCTCACTTCACTCTTTTTCAGTCAGTTAACTGAAGACTGATAGACTAGTTAACTCAGCTAGGTGGTAGTTCACTTTCGGAACTACTCGAGATACTAGACTAGGTGGAAGTTCACTCCCATAACTATTGGTGTGTGTCCATATCTCTCTAGACCATCACTGTGGTGGATTTATTTCACCTCCAGTGCACATTGGTTGAGTTATACAGATTATATCATGTGTAAATTATTCATTATTCATTACGGTTAATGAGAATTCTTCCATTGTTTCTCTCTTGCTTCTTCTTTCTTAATTTCTCTCTGAAAATGTGTGTGGTATTTTCTAGGTAGATAGATTCTATGTAGGTTCAACACATTCACATGGTATTAGAGATGAAGGAATTCTAATCAAAAGATAAACCAAATTATTTTTTGCAGGTACCAAAGATTGAAGACAACGGAAAAATAGAATTCCCAAAATAATTCATTCTTACACCTTACAATTACTTTTCATGGAAGGAGAGAATAATCATGCATATATGAATCAGAGGATTATACAAGTTAACCTTGAATACAGTGACATAACCAAAATCAACCATATAAAAATCCAACTATCTAAATCGAATGGATGAAGCATTCAAAACAATTTGTAGTCTCATCTCTCCCGATCTCCTTTTTCACATATCTTCCTGTAAAACCCCCAATGAAGCCTAGAACACCTTGGAAGGGATCTTTGGAAAATAGGATGAGATGAGGGGACACATGCTCGAGGTGGAATTGCTCACATTGGATCCAAAAAGCTTCTACAATCTCCAATATTTCTTTACAAAATACAAGGATTTACTATTGCAACTCAAATCTTGCGGGGTTGATAAATCTAAGGAGGAGAAACAAATGGTTATCACCATTCTCTCCAAACTTGGTCCTGAATTATTTGTGTTCATATCCACATTCCATTCAGTCAAATTCACCTCTGGATCCACCTGGAAGATTCCTTCTCTTGAGGAATTTATCGAATCCCTGACACAAGAGAAAACCAAGCTCATCAACATGGGAAAAATCAAAGGCCCAAAGGCGCATACAATTACTGTGCAAGATGGAAGCCATCAATATCATAAATATAAATATAAATACAAAAGGAAAGCTAATGAAAATCTGAAGAAGGAAGGGTACTCAAAACCCTTCATCGATGCCTCTGGATCCAAAGGTGGAAAGGGAAGAAAAGGGGAGAAATGCACATACTGCCATAAAGGATTCCATCCAGAATCCGCATGAATGTAGAAAAAAATAGATCTATTGACTCAAATAATTCATAAAAATAACCTTGGATATTGCATCCTCGAGGGTTCCAAGAAGAAGAATCTAGAATATGAGAATCCGAAGAAAGAAAATTCTAGTCATGCTTTGATTGCCATCTACTCCTCTCTCGATGCTTGGATCATAGATTCAGGAGAATCACATCACATGGCTGCCACAAAAGCAATATATTATTCATTGGATGCATGAAAATGTGCTCCTATTTTGATGGGGGACAACTCTCCATTCGAGTTCACGGGAAAAGGAAGGATTGAACTCACCAACGGAAGCTTCGAGAATGTGTTGCACATTCCCAAAATTTCCTTTAATCTTCCCTCTGTGTATCAGATGACGAATTCTGGCATCGAAAGCAAATTCATATTCAAACCTAATGTAGTGGAAATATATGACAAGAAAACCAATTCTGGGGTTGCTATCAGTGAGGTAAATCATCAATCTAGATTGCATACATTTTCTGAATTTATTGAACCAAATTCTGCTTTACTGCTTATCCATGATGATGAAAGTAGTAGGATATGGAACGAAAGGTTTGGACATTTGAATTTCATATATATAAAACAACTTAGCAAGCAAATATTGGTTTATGTTCTACCAAACATCCATTTCTCCAAAGGAATCTGTGAGGGATGTGTTCTTGGAAAACACCCTCAAGATAAATTCGACAAAGGAAAGACTCAGAGAGCTTCCACTCCTTTAGATATGATCCATAGTGACCTCATGGATCATTTTCAACATCCATCAATAAGAAAAGTGAGTTTTTTTCTCATTTTTTTTGATGATTTCTCATGTTTCACATGGATTTACTTTCTCAGGAAAAAATTTGAGGTCTTTCAACACCTCAAAGATTTCAAAGCCCTTGTTGACACATAGTCCGGAAAGAAAATAAAATTCCTATGAACTGATAATGGGGGAGAGTATGCCAATCATGAGATCCAAAATATTTGTCATGAGGCAGAGATTCAGTTGCAGCACACAGTTCCTTATACTCCACAGAAAAATTAAGTTGCCGAGGGGAAAAACATATCTCTTAAAGAGATGGCATCTTGCATGCTACATTCAAAGTCACTACCACAAAGAATATGGGCCGAAGCACTTAATTGTGCAACCTACATCCAAAAAATATCTTCCCATAGATCTATCAATGATAAGACCCCCTATGAGGCTTCGATCGGCCTCAAACCGGAAGTGACCCACTTTCGTATTTTTGGTTCACGTGCATGGGCCTAGATTCCCTCTAAAAAGAGGAAGGCACTTTATCCATGGAGAACAGAGTGTATTTTTTTTGGACACCCCGATGGTGTGAAGGGATGCAGACTTATTGATCTTTCCTCGGACTGGCTCATCATTGAGTGAAGTTTCCAATTCGAGGAATGTGTCTTGCATGTACCTCAGCAGCTGCATGCATACACCGTCATTTTTCCACCTGTCCAAGATGATGAGCATGCACATGCCTAATCTTCTTCATACGAGAGTTCTAATTCAGAAGATTTAGATGATCCAGATAGAGAGTTAGTACAATTAGATGTAGATTCAATGCATCTAGATGAAGATGCAGAGCCAAAGCAGAGGCCCAAGTGGGCCTAGACTACTCTTCAGGATGCAATGGATCTTGTTGGTGATCTAGTCGATACTAGGACGACTCGATCTGATTTCAAGGAGCCTCCTATTGCACTCACTACCAATGAACCATTTCCCTTCGGGCATATTTTCTTTGTTCAATATTCATATCCATATTCTTATGGTGAGGTTGCTGGAAATTCCTTTTGGGAATCTGCCATGCAGGAGGAGTACAACTCCCTCCTCGAGAACCAAAATTGGGATTTGGTTCCTCTTTTTTCTAGAAGGAAACTTGTCAGATGCAAATGGGTGTACAAGACCAAGAGTGCAATGAATGGACATATTAGCAGATACAAATCCAGGCTTGTTTCCAAGGGCTTTCAACAGGTGCATGGCATTGACTGTGATGATACCTTCACTCAAGTAGCAAATATGGATTCCATACATTTAACACTTTCCATTGCGGCAACCAAGGGAATGGAATCCCATCAAATGGACTCAGAGAATGCATTTCTTCATGGTGATCTCTCTTAGGAGATCTATATGGATAAGCCACAAGGATTTATGCAGGATTCATATTTGGTCTATTGACTGAAGAACTCTCTTTATGGCCTTAAGCAGGCTCTAAGGGCATGGTATGACAAGATGGAATCCTACCTATTGTTACATAACTTTATATGTTGTAAATCACACCTGAATGTCTACATGCTCAGGATGGTTGATTCACTTCTACTCTTAGTTCTGTATGTTGATGATTTGTTGATCATTCATTGTTGCAGTCAACAGGATTCTACATGATAGATTTTTGATGATGGGCATGGGTCCTCTACACTTCTTCCTTCGACTCGAGATCAGTTAGGATGCATCAGGCATCAAAGTGTCTCAGGCCAAGTATGCACAAGATATTCTTGAGAGAGTTAACATGACAGACTACAAGTCTTCTTTGACTCCTTTCCTATCAAGATTCAAACTTGAGGATGGCATGGACACTCCACTGGTTGACATCACACTGTACATATAGCTAGTGGGGATCTTGTTGTATCTCACACACTCCAGACCATACCTCTCCTATGCAATTGGCACAATTTCCATATTCATGTAGGAGCCACATGAGCTACATTGGAAGGCTGTAAAGTGTATCCTTCGATATGTACACAGAACCATCACCTTTGGAATTCATTATGCAGTGGAATCTACATTAGATCTCATCAGGTTCACTGACTTTGACTGGGCTGGTGATAGAACTGATCTCAAGTCCACATCTAGTTAGTCACACAATCTTGGTTCTGGGTCCATCTGTTGGTCGAGCAAAAAGCAGGATGCTATTTCTCTTTCTTCAGCTGAGGAAGAGTACAAAGGGGTAGTTAACATAAGAATTCAGGATATGTGGCTACAACATTTTCTCATTGATTTGGGAATTCATTTTCATCGATCGATCGTCATTTGGTGTGACAACTAGAGCACTATGAAGTTCTGCAGAGATCCAGTTCAGGGGCAGCGGACGAAGAACATCGATATCAACATGCACTACATTCGAGACTTAGTACACAAGGGGATCATCGACCTATATTTCTATCCTTCAATAGAACAAACGACATACATCTTCACCAAGACCTTCATTGAGCATAAGTTCCATTCTCTACAAATTCATCTTGGAGTGAAGGACACAATTTCCTAGCAACTGTAGTTCTTCCTTTTTTATATACATTGTACCTTGAGGGGGGTTTTTTCCATGAGGTTTTTCCTCTTTCCTCGCTTTATTTCAATGTATCTTTTGTATTTGGGTACCTAACATGGCCTCATTGTTGGGACCCATTCTTTATTTTCACCATAGTGATGTTCAGGGGGGTGTTGGGGTTACTTCACACACACCTAGGATTCCTTTTTCCTAAGGTTTTTCCTATGTTTATTATTCTTTATCTAGTCTCCTAAATTTAAGGGAGAATATTCCTCTAGAAGAATATTCTCTTCAGTTTTCACTTCAAATTGACTAGTTGAGTGGAGTCTAGATGTTGCATTGGTTTTGTCACCATGCAACATTGAGATCATCACCCGATAATGTGCATTATCCTTGGTATCATCACCAGACTAGTGCATTACCCATGATTCCCTGATATCCTCATCTCTTCACTATGTTTCAGTCAGTTATCTGAAGAGTGGTAGACTAGTTAACTCAGCTAGGTGGTAGTTCACTCCCGCAACTGCCCGAGAGACTAGACTAGGTGGCAGTTCACTCCTATAACTGTTGGTGTGTGTCCTGATCACTCTAGACCACCACTGTGGCACATTGGTTTCACCTCTAGTGCGTATTGGTTGAGTTATACAGAGTATATCATATGTAAATTATTCATTATTCATTACGGTTAATGAGAATTCTTCCATTCTTTCTCTCTTGCTTATTCTTTCTCAATTTATCTCTGCAAATGTGTGTGGTATTTTCTAGCTAGATCTATTCTATGTAGGTTCAACACATTTACAAGGGCAGGCCCATAAGTGAAAAACCCACAATTAAAAATAAATTTCCCCATTACAAAGAAATGTGTTGAACTTAAAACTGTGAAGATGAGCCAGTTGGAATTTGGAACAGGTGGGTGGCCACTAATATCCACCTGGATCATCTTATGAGTTAATTAATTCACATTTATTTTATTAAAATTATCTTCAATGCTACCTTTGTTTTAAGAGTTTTACAATATGTTTGTTATAAATTTCTATAATCAACAATCCAAAATTTGTCATCCTATTAATTTGTGAAATTGACAATCATTGTTTTCCCAAAAAAATAAATGAATTTTTGAGACTTTTAATTTAAATATAACATAATATCTCTCCTAACCAATATTTTCATCCTATCTAGAATGAGGGAATTTGAGAATTGTCTAGTGAGATATTTAATACGAAATTTGGGATATTCCATTTAATTAGATTTTTTTTTCTTGGAAAAGAAAATCACAACTTCATTTTCATAATAAAGAAAATACAATACATTCTAACAATACTACAAGAGAATTATATAAGATTTGGGAACATGATCCAACATGATCCTCCCTTCATCCAAAAACACATGTTAATAATACATATTAGTGTAAATTTCATTGTTCTACCATTGAAAAATAGTCCTTTATCCTACCTTTTTATCTTTTCATATTTTTAACCTCATGCCACAAACCTAGAGAAGGGTCCTCAATGACATGTGTTGGTAGCAAGTATATAATTATAATTTTTATAAGCTGCCTACACAGGGTCTATGAAATTTTATTACTCTTCATAAGAGTTTCTCTAAATGACAGTTGTACATCGTCGCATTTTACCTATCATCTATTCATGCTTAGTTTTCATGACTAAAAGCATGAAAACTCACAATTATCGTTACTATTCTGTTTTAAAATTTCATTAAAAGCATATCGTTTATTTCAGAATTGTGATTTCTTTCTATGAGCATGTTTCTCTCATTGTTTGTGACCCTTTTCGATTCTAAGAGTGCCTAAGAAACTTATGGTTGTTTGAACGAAAGATCCCCATCAATTTATATTCGATTTTTGTATCCATTTTGGTTTAATGTTTGATCATATTTCTTTCATGAAACCTTTGGCTATTCAATTTTTTTAAACTCACCTATCTTTGAAATCAAACTTTGATGCACGCATTATGTTTTAAAGTACTCTGGTCCTAGCATGTACCCAATGCCAAGGTGGCATACGTAGTACAGAATGCTATTACTCCTGAGCATGGTCTCGGGCTTCACGAATTTGCTCACACACATTGTGATTAACACCTTCCCCATTGTTTGAATTATCACAACATGTATTGATCAGGCTCGGGGCTATGGCTCTGTTGCATTTTTGCAAACCCTACCTGTGTGTTTTGTGTTAATTACCCATCCATTTGGCATGGCTCCAGTGGTAAGGGTCGAACCAAACGACATCCATACCCTGCTCTCGTATGATAATGTTAGGGAAGATTTGGAAAAGAATGGTCGACATTTGTTCATCGAAAAATTTCAGGGTTTTAACCTTCAGGTCGCCCAAGAGTTTTCCTTAACCTTTGATGGTTGTAGGGAAAAGATCGATGATGTGCAATTAGAAGTAACATAAGAGTTCTTAAGCCAAGCCACAGGATTGCTAGGAGTTGGTCAGAAATGGTTCAAGAATGTGAAAGTGGAGGAGGTCCCTTGAACGTTACTGTTTACCTCACGAAAAAATAGCTAGTTGTGATCGAGGTATGTCAATTTCATTCTTGAAACCTAGGTGGCACGATTTACTTGCTATAGTGAAGCAATTAATCACATGTGAGGGACGATTTAGACTTATTTTCCTATATCATCTACGCCTGCTTATGAGTTTCATTGGTTTTCCATTGAATATGCCTTACTACCTGCTCAGAAGTCTGTAGAAAATGGGTAAACGGTTTAGGAAACAGAGGTCAGATTCAAGTTTATTTCATCATGGCCTCATTAAAATCATCCTCATGCACCAGTTACAGTCACAAAATGATTGTTGGGATGCGTTCATTACATGAAATGGTTTTGGCAACCATGAGTTGGGTCAGGGAGATAAGCCGGTCACTTTGGAAACCCTTGTGAACCCTACGGCCTCTTCCCCACCTTTTCAGGCTTGTGATTTTTCCCCTAATAACGAACCCTCGAACTACCCTAATGTCATTCAATAGGACATTCGACTGGTTACACATCCAAAGGATTGCACTAAAAATGTTAAGAAACCTACATGAAAGAAGCTAAAAGGCAGTGTTGATGTCAATTTCAAGAACAAAAGAGCTGGTCGGTTGATTTCTCGATATGTTCAAAATAAAATGAAACCCCGTGTAGACACAATCAACATGATTGAAGTGAGCAAAGATTCAGACTCAGAAATTGATAAATTCGTGGCTAAAGAGGACCCCCTGTCATTCGGGTTATACCCTGATTGACGCTATGACTATGTTAACAATCTGCCTCCTTGTCTAAAAGACAACCCGGAATTTCCTGGTATCTAGCTCTATGATAAATCTACCATTCGCATGGAGGATTCTCCGACCCATAATATTGTTCGTGCTAATGCAAACTCCTTACAGTCACAATGTGATGTGTGCCAATCGTGGATCGATAGGTACTATACCGATGTCCCACTGCTACAGTCACGACTCAAGTCTTTAACAGACCAAGTTGATGTGTTGACAAATGAAAACAATAGACTTGAATCCATTATCCAAGGGAAGGAGAAGCATTTGAAAACTACAGGTCGTGTCATTTTCAAAAACGTAGAGGCAACAACAGCTATTGTTAATTCCAAAATTTCTTGATACGTTTAGATTTCATGATTTGAGGTATGATATTTTTAATTTTTAGCATGATTTTGTCACTCTTAAGTTAGCATATTCGATTTGATTGAATAAAACTATTTTTCTTATTAAGATTAGTCTATTTTGTTTATTTAATAAAATATGATAGCATTTGCTATTATAACTAGCTACATAATCACAAGATTCTGTAGCCAGTTAAGAAAATTTGAGTTGTTTGATTTGATAACTGAAAACATATCTGAGATCTACTTATTTTCATTTGTTTTTAGGATAATTAAGGAGCCTATGATTTCCAAGATGAGATGAGGCACTTTTTGAGATCTCCCAGCCATATCAATTTTGTATTTTGAGTAAATAGATTAGACTGTTGGTAGTTTTTAATATTCAGTGAAATCAGGGTGGTTCGATCCCCAATTATTTTTTGAAATCAACTTGATCTTATCAACATGAAACAATTATGTTTCATTAAACCTATATAAACATATCATTTTGTAAACATTTGATCATCTCAGTCTGGGGCAAGAGTATGGGCGTTTTTATTGCAGACTTGAATGAAACTGAATACATGTTACAGCTTTAGCTTCTATGTATGATGTTCTGATTCATGTTATGTCTATGTTGATTAGATAATATATGATGATTTCTTTCGTCATCGTGATTTATTATCATTTGACATAATTCATTTTATATGCTTCCCATATCTTATGTTTCAGATACAATATATATACAGTGATCATCTATTCAAATTAAATTAGGAGATTTATCTCTAATTTCTGTTGAACGCTTACATGTAAGTTTTTATAAGAAGAATTATCTCATTGTAACTACTTGAAAATCATAAGATTACTGTAACTGTGTCCCTTTTATGTTCTGTTATTATAATTCAATCTCCAGCATTGTTGTTTCGCATTTATTCGAAGCAATTTCAAAGATTTGTTGCAGGTTTACTTCTCAGATGAAGGTGGATGGAAATTCAATACTGAATAGACACTGGATGTAAATAACAGGTTAGCCTATTATTTGATTTCATTAGCTTGCTAAATATAGAAATTTTCTATTTATAAAACATTTTCTACTATCTATTATTTTCTATTCAATTAGGCAGTTTAATGTTTGCTTTCATGAGTGTATATATCTAAGAAAACAAACTCAAAAATAAACAATATTTTAGCTTTCTTTATTACTTTCAACGAAAGAATCATTAAACATTTGATTTTCTAAGAGTTTAGATTAAAACTCATTATTTGTATATATTGTACATATGATAACTAGAACTATTTTACAAGTATTAGTTAGTTAAACTGTAGATATATATTAGACATATATATATTTTTCAGCAATTGTTATTTATTAAGTTATTTTTTTTCCTTTAGTTATTTTTTCACTTTCTTTGGGACTTAGATTGAACAACAGAGCTGCTAAACCCATCGGAGTGAATTAGTCGAAACAACTTGGGTTAATTAGACAACCCCAGACCGGATTCACTCCTCTAGTTGACGAGCGGTCAATTTCGCCCGTCAACAAATGGGGCTAGAAGGAGGGCCGACTGACAAGCTGGCCTTGTAGGAGATTTTATTTTAAATGTATTCAATTTCCCCATGGCTCCCCAAATCACTATGTTGGAACATGCTTTCCACTTCTCATTACCCGATGTTCCTGATGAGACAATCTCTCGCTTGTCCAAACTCACCTTTGATGGTGGAGGCAATACATCTGCTAAAGACCACCTTAACAAGTTTTGGTGCAAATGCATCAAACATGGCATCTCAGATTTAAGATTTTTATGCAGAATGTTCACTTTTACTTTTAGAGGTCGGATTAAACACTGGTTGGAATCCTTTCTAGCATGTCACATTTTTTATTGGTTTCAATTTGTAGATGAATTTCTAGATGCTTTTGAAATTTATGATTTCGATCAATTATGTGAAGAATTTCATACTTCGATAATCAATGGCGATTCATCTTCGGAAGACTTTTTAATAGGAGTCTATCATATCCTATGTAAATTTAATCTCAATGACATATCATTTGTATTAAATCTCCTTTATGATGCTTGCATCCCTCCCATCCAGTCATATTCAATTACGAATGAAGAACCAATTGCAAATCCTATCACTCAACTGCAAGAAGAATTTTCTTCGCAAGATGAGAAGAATCCTTCTGATAATGTTGAACAAGCAAGGGAGGTAGAATCTATTGACCAGGTTCTTATTGACAACCAAATTAGTTTTTCCTCTGAATCATTGTATTTTTAGTCTTCAACCAGTATGGAAGAAGATTCATTTCTGGCTCAAGGTGAATATCCTCATTCTTGTAACTCATGCTCTAATCAATATTTAAAATCAGTCATTGAATAACACTTAAGCGACACAAATCGTCTTAAATGTTCTAACACTCCTATGAAACTGATTAGAGAAGAAGACATGGAACTAGAAGAAGAAACTTTAAACCTTCATTCTCAAAATGTACTTTATCCACAGGAAAGACTAGATGTTCGTCACATAAGTTTTGAATTATCTATCACACAGAAGGCAAATCCAGATGATCATATTATGTTGAGGAATTTGTCACCAAAACGGAGTAAGAGTTTTAAAGAAGGTGAAGAGAAATGTCTTGAGAATACCATTGTTAATTATCGTAGTTCAAGAGATTCTTTTCATGTGCTTATTTCTAATTCTTTATATCTTGATCTCTTCCTAGACTCTGTTGGACTTGACACCTTACCTACAACATCCTACTCTTTTATGCCACAATCTTATCCTTTCAATATTCTAAATTTTGGTGAAATTAATTTCAAACCTAACATTGATAAAGTGGGATTTGACGCTCTTTCACTTTCATCACTCACATGGGAAAAGGACATGTTGCGAGATGATTTTACATAGTTTATTGTTGAAAAATAAAATGCACTATATTTTATGGAGATCAAACATTCTACGTTGCATATTCATCCTTTGATTAGCTCGAATCTTAATGTTTATGCTTCACATTTTGAAATGATCAATCTCATCAAAGGAAACATTCAAACCAATGATCTATTTGATGGAACAAATCCTCTTATGATGATTTCCCCTTTGATATATTCGTTTCATCAAAGTCATGGTTTGTATCCTCATTTTTGTGACAGGATTTCAGGATGGCTTGAATATTCATATATAAACAAATTTCATAATAAAGATAAAGTTGTGCTTGCTTTCTTTTTACCTAAATATCTTGGAAATAGGCGTGACATATTTCTTTTAGATCCTCCATGTGAAGAAATAAACAGAGACTTAGAGAATTTTCAGGAGGATGGGGCATTTCAGCCTTGGCTAATGGTTATTTCATTTCCTCATAATCTTGACAATTTTTTCAAAATCACCTACACTCGCCCATGCCATTATGACCCTTATCACGACAAGATTGCACAATGATTGGAGGATTCATACATCAAGAATTTTCGAGGGAATGGTAAGATCATGCTTACTTTGTTTCTAAATAATGATTATGAAGGTAAGTGATATATTTTTGTCATTTTTTGATATATTACCACTCTTGTTAGTAATGTTTGATTTTTTTTTATTCCAGGATTGGAGTTACTCCGATGGCTACATTGGAAACATGACTTCACGTAGTATTATGATTTGTTTAGTAGTTAGGGTAGGTTTAGGAATAGGTTTTCTTTTAGTTTTATTCCTCAATATTTATCTTTGTAATAATGCAGTCATGAACGCAAGTGGGCGTACCACGAGAACCATAACATGTTTATTGTCAGGGAAGTCCACGTAATCCTTTTCTTTCTGCTTTTCGTTGAATATTTCTTTTCAAAGCTACAGTATTATTATGAAAATTTTAAATGGAAAGTAAAAAGATAAATAAATCTGAATCGTAAATTCAACCCTGACCCAAGGTACCACAAGTAGGACTGCTTTCACATCAAACAAGATTTTTCTATTTTCTTTCAGTCTCCCAAGGGATTTTTTGCATGTTGTTTTCAGATACACCCTTTGTAAATATTTTCTGGTTTTTTTTACTTGCTATTTGTTTTTCTTTTCTGGTTTGTTTTGGTTTTCATTTCTGCTTATCGATCTTTCTTTTGAAAAAACACATGCCTGCACCATGGGCTAGCTCGGACAAAGAAAACATAAGACTTCCCCTCGAAAATAATTGCTAAAAGTTGTTAAAACATTAAGTGCTATATTTTGTGGACTGGTTAAAGATGACTTTTTGTTTGAAAGGCATTCTCTCGGTTTCAATTTGCATTTGAAAGTGTTCACGACCATCTTTAAAAATCTTTTAACGCTGTCCCTGTTMTTTAAGAGAGAAACTCAACGATGTCTCCCTGTTCTTGAAAGATGGTTTTATTAATGAACCATTTTTGGATCTTGATGAAGGACAACATGTAAAATTTTAAAATCTGTGACTTAAAAACTGGAATTTTTAGCGTCACCCCACTCTATCGAATATTTCAAAAAACTATAATATGAATAAACTTTCAAAGAGTTGTGGGAAGTGTTTGTAAACCCGCCGGGACACTGAACATGTCTATTGGCAGTAGGTAAATGCATGCATGACGCCAAGATAACTTCATCGGGGTATTGAATAGGCTTGCTGGCAGTGAAGCAATGTCAGGTAAAAGAAAATTCTCAGATATGGGTTTCATTTTGGCCTTAAACGTCCTTTTGATCTGAAATTTCTTGATAGGATACAGGCGTCAGAGTGGGTTAATTGACATCCCTGTCGAGGCTATGGATGCCTGCTAGTAGCAGCGGCCCTGTCAACAGTATTGAAGATTTTAACTTTAACATCACGACTCTCTTTTGCTAATATTGTCATCAGTTTTCGTCTCTTTAAAAATAATAGTTGTCTAAAACTAGAATGCATTATAATTATTTGGGATGCTCAAACATCTCTTCGGTTGTTTTCGATTCAAAGTTTTTTCTTTTATCATTCTAATCTGAACTCGTTCATTTGGCAGAGATAACTGCTTCTCCTAGCATGTCGCCATTGTTGGCAACAAGTATATAATTATCATTTTTATAAGCTGCCTACACAGGGTCTATGAAATTTTATTACTCTTCATAAGCGTTTCTCTAAACGACAGTTGTACATCATCGCATTTTACCTATCATCTATTCATTCTTAGTTTTCATGACTGAAAGCATGAAAAATCGCAACTATCATTACTATTCTGTTTTAAAATTTCATTAAAAGTACATCGTTTATTTCAGAATTGCGATTTCTTTCTATGAGCATGTTGCTCTCATTGTTTGTGACCCTTTTTGATTCTAAGAGTGCCTAAGAAACTTATGGTTGTTTGAATGAAATACCCCCATCAATTTATATTCAATTTTTGTATCAATTTTGGTTTAATGTTTGATCATATTTCTTTCATGAAACCTTTGGCTATTCAATTTTTGTAAACTCACCTATCTTTGCAATCAAAATTTGATGTGCGCACTATGTTTTCAAGTACTCTGGTCCTAGCATGTTCCCAATGCCAAGGTGACATATGTAGTATAGAATGCCATTACTCCTGAGCATGGTAATGGGCTTCATGAATTTTCTCACACGTGTTGTGATTAACACCTTACTCGTCATTTGAATTATCACAGCATGTATTGATAAGTCTCGGGGCTATGGTTCTGTTGCGTTTTTGCAAACCCTACCTGTGTGTTTTGTGTTAATTACCCATCCATTCGGCATGGCTCCAGTGGTAAGGGTTGAACCGAACGGTGTCCAGACCCTTCTCTCGTATGATAACACTAGGGAATATTTGGAAAAGAATGGTTGGTGTTTGTTCATCGAAAAATTTCAGGGTTTTAACCTTCAGGTCGCCTAAGATTTTTCCTTAACCTTTGATGGTTGTAGGTCAAATATAGATGATGTGCAATTAGAAGTAACAAAAGTGTTCTTAATCCAAGCCATGGGATTGCCAGCAGTTGGTTAGAAATGGTTCAAGAATGCAAAAGTGGAGGAGGTCCCTTGGACGTTACTGTTTACCTCACGAAAAATAGCCAGCTGTGATCGAGGTATGCCAATTTCATTCTTGAAACCTAGGTGGAATGATTTACTTGCTTTAGTGAAGCAATTCATCACATATGAGGGACGATTCAGACTTGTTTTCCTATATCATCTACGCCTGCTTATGATTTTCATTAGTTTTCCATTGAATATGCCTTACTACCTGCTCAGAAGTCTGTATAAAATGGGTAAACTGTTTAGGAAACAAAGGTCAGATTTGATTTTATTTCATCATGGCCTCATTAAAATCATCCTCATGCACCAGTTAAAGTCACAAAATGATTGTTGGGATGCGTTCATTACACAAAATGGTTTTGGCAACCATGAGTTGGGACAGGTAGATAAGCCGATCATTGTGGAAACCCTTGTGAACCCTACAGCCTCTTCCCCACCTTTTCAGGCCTGTGATTTTTCCCCTAATAACGAACCCTCGAACTACCCTAATGTCATTCAACAGGACAATCGACCAGTTACACATCTAAAGGATTTCACTTAAACTATTAAGAAACCTACGGGAAAGAAGCTAAAAGGCAGTGTTGATGTCAATTTCAAGAACAAAAGAGTTGGTTGGTTGATTTCTCGATGTGTTTGAAATAAAACGAAACCTCGTGCATACACAATCAACATGATTGAAGTGAGCAAAGATTCAGACTCATAAATTTATAAATTCCTGGCTGAAGAGGACCCCGTGTGTTACACATTATTTTCTTCATCCCTATGACCATTAATGATGTAAACCTATCTGTTTCCTTCAGAGGGGTCAATGGCTTGAGTTCCTGAAGAGAGAAGGGATAAGAACTTTTCCAGAGAAAAGAAGTTGCATTTTCCCTTGTAAAAACCCTGTAAAATAAAGGAAGTTTGCAGGTTGCTATATAGGTAGGGTGTGAGAATGCCTGATTCTCGCAAGTTACTCTATAGGTAGGGTGCGAGATGTTTGTAGGTTTCTCTATAGGTAGGGTGCGAGAATGCCTACATGTGGGAAAAACAAGCATTTTCTTGAATCTTCTAGAAGGAGAAACCTCTATGGTGAGGTGGCATCCGAATGGTTTGGATCTTACTCGCTTTCATGATTTAGTGGGATCATCCTAACCTCCTCATCTTATCCTCTTCAAATTATAAAAGGAGAGGAGTTCTCATGGAGAAAGTTAGCTTTGGCTAGTTCTTGAGCTTTGTTAGCTTTGGTTGGCTTGGAATTATTATCTTGGTTTGAGTGGCTTTGAGATTTGTTTTGTCAAGATAGATTGTGATTATTTATCAGATCCATGGTCTCAGAATCCTTGGAGTGAAAGTTTGTGGGGAATGAGGACAATTGGAAGGGACCTTACAACATCAAGGCCATGGTTGTAATCTCTCTTTCACATTTAATATGATACAGTAATATAACTCTTTCCTATAAATCTTGTTGTGTTTTATTGTATGATTCCTTGATCAAATACATAGGTTTGTATTGAGTTTATGCTATTGCTATCACTTTGGATGGTTGTGTTCTTTTGCAGGATCATCATTGTATGAGCGTTGGAATCGATTTAGGATGGCGATGGCGAGAGGAAGTGACATTTAAATGGTATGTCACCCATCCCTCTTTGGTTAGTAAATTCAATATTTAAAACTTAAGGAAAGCGTCATGTTCTGGAGTGTTTTGTTCTAGATCTAGGTGGATCTAGGGAGATCAGTTAGTGTCCACACCTACTGATTAGTCCGATAACAAAATTGGCGACTCCACTGGGGAATGGATTGTTTCCTAGTTAGTCTAGTTTCCATTCCTTTGATTTCTTGTTTTCTAGTTTCTGAGTCTATGGGACATCCATCCAGACTCTCTAGATCTACAAGTTCAGTTAGATTCCATGTCCATTTAAAAAAAAAATTGATTACAGACATTCTCGAACTACACCCTTCTGTAGCCTGCGAGAATCCCTAAGGTTCGCACCCCACCATTCAGTTCAGTGCGAACTTCTCGCACCCTACCAATGTCTATCTTGCGAGAATACCTAATTCTCGCACTGTACTCTACTGCTAGGCTGCGAACTTGTTTGTAAACTTTTTTGGATTGGGTCTTGCCATCTTTTGATGACCCAGTTTTGCTTTGATCAACTGGATTGAGCTTTTGGAGCCTATATTGATCTCTTTATAGTCTGCTTGACATTATTTGAGTTTCTTTTAGCCATATTTGCTTTGTTTGGTTTTGAAGGATTAGTCTCTTGCTTTGAGTGTCTTTCAATTACAAAGCATGTGTTTTCTTTAGAATTGTTTGGGGAAAGATCAGATTTCTTCTGAATAGTTCACTTTAAAAGAAAACTTTTAGTTTGGGTTTCTTTGTTTTAAGAAAGTTCATTATTGCTTTTAGTGAAATTTTTGAAACAAAAAGATTTAATTTCTTTCTTTATATCAGATTGGGGGCATCCTTGCATTTGAAGTAGCGAAATTGCATGATTCTTGGCATTTTTTGATCTTAAATTATGAAAATTTTTCCCCCTCATGGCTGGGGGTATGAATCGTGCATTGGTGTTCAATACCTTTTTCTCATTTCTTGAGAATCTTGATATTGATGAGTTTAATATATTTTGGGACATCGTGGATATGGGAATGATAAATGTTTTCTCCTTCTCGTAGCATAGCTTTCATCAAAATGAAAAGATTGCATCTTCATAACTTTGCATAATTTTTGAGTCGGTCAAAACACCATATTGTTCACGCCATTTTCCTTTTGAGTAACAACAACCTTAAAAATAAAGTGCTTATAAAAATTGATTAGACATTTTTATATTTTCTGGTAGCAAA
>JASDQU010736782.1:104358-132697 GCA_032191745.1 Picea mariana | reverse complement strand
TTATATATATTTATACCTTGTATTATAAATATCATCTCATATATAAAAATTCAACATAATCATCTATGCTTAATATTCCACAAATAATGATCACTAGCACTCGAGTGGACCCTTCCACATAGTCCAAGTCAAGCATTTTTCACTATCATCATTGTCTATCTATTATACACAATATGGAATGAGATCTGCAATGTCTATTACACAAGGTTTATCGTAAGATGTACCATAAAGGTATCTAAGGTGCTCTATTTCAGGCATGACATATCATTCAGGGCAAGTCCAATCTTGTGTTCCTACATTCTAGTTCCCACAACAAGGAGGTTTATGTCTTGAATACAATGCATACTTCATATTTTCACTTTAATTATAAAATGAGATTTTTCCCACTGAGGAATACCTCTACACACATATATAACACACATGGAATATAACAACATTTTTCTCTAGGGTTCTACATTATTCCAACATTGAAAACCACATGTAGTAAACAATGGAAAATTCATCACTCACCATAGATGAATTTTTCTTCTAACTTGTTTCCTCCACTAGAAACTTTCATAAATAGGGATCGAAGCACTACGCATTAACATTTCCAACATCTTCTTTAACAATTATGTTTATGCTAACACCAAACATCCTCTTAAAGGATCTTCTTTACTCTTATTTACTTTTATACTACCAGGTTTCCACAAAGACTATTAATTTTCATTGCACCACATCAACATCCCATGTGTGAATACTGATTTCGAGTTAGACACATGAGACTTCTTTCAAAGTAGTAATCTATTCAATATGAATCAATAGTTTGTGTATGATTTGTACTACACATATTTTCTTCATCTTTTCTCATGTTTACAACTCTATGATTTCGTAACTTCTTCCCTCAAGATAGGATGTTTATTGGTTGTAGCACAATTACTCATTCTTGGTGTACACTTGTTTGCACTCCCACAAGATCCACCTCTCTCAATAATTCCACAATCAACATGACATACCTTATATTACAATCCATTTCCATTTCCTAGAATATTTCCTAGTTTGGGAGGAAAGTAGGGACACTTTCGATCTAAACCAGGAGAAATTTATATGGAAGACAAGAGAACACCAATCAAGAATGGTGCCTCACCAGCATCACCCCTCCTTCAAGGGTGGATTTCTAGATACCATCTACATTCATTTATAGTTGGTTTCATATTTTCACCCCTCAAGCTATGAGAATTTCCATTGTTTAGCATTTCCTTCATCCTTCAAGTTGCATGCATCTAGTTTAATGTTTATTCCATCTTTGAACTACATGCAATTAATTAAGCAATTAGATCTGGACCCATTGTAGAATCTATAAGAAGGCCCTTTCCCAAGTGCATAAAGTGAGCAATTTGTTTTGAATTATTACTATTTTATTCTTATTTTTGGTGGTTCTTGGTTTTCATTGGTAGTTCAGATCCATTCTACATCCACATTCCACTACTTTCATTATCAATAATTTACAAGCCTCATTATCAAAGAATATTCTATAATTTTTTAATTAATTAGTGCACATTAAAACTATTTTTATTAAGACCATAAACTAAAAAATCATCTTAGATATTTTTTAGGAAGACTAGTTTGGTGTATACAAATAACATTTCTTTTCCAAAATTTTCTATTGCATTACCATCTCCAACATTCATATTTTTTAATCAAGCCTTGTTTAGTGTATACAAATATCATTTCTTAGCCAAGATATTTTGTTTCATTACCATATGCAACATTTACTTGACTTTATAATGTTACATAAACATCCTTGTTTCATGTCATATGATAAACTAGAATTGAGGAACTAAGCATAATCCTAAAAACTATTAATTAGTGTACATTAAAACTATTTTTATTAAGACCATAAATTGAAAAATCATCTTAGATATTTTTTAAGAAGACTAGTTTGGTGTATACAAATAGCATTTCTTTTCCAAGATTTTCTATTGGATTACCATCTCCAACATTCACATTTTTTAATCAAGCCAATACAAATACCATTTCTTAGCCAAGATATTTTGTTGCATTACCATATGCAACATTCACTTGACTTTATAATGTTACATAAGCATCCTTGTTTCATGTCATATGATAAACTAGAATTGAGCAACTAAGCATAATCCTAAAAATTATTTACCATGGAATACTCTCCTTTATCTTGAGTGAATTTTTTCTTTTTATGTTTTGTATGACTTCTTAATTTAAATTTTAAATCTTATTTCTTGTGTGATTCACATTTTTTAATCAAGCCTTGTTTAATGTATACAAATACCATTTCTTCACCAAGATCTTTTGTTATATGCAACATTTTGACTTTATAATGTTACAAAATTTCCTTGTTTCATATCATATGATTGAAACAACATGATTGAAGCAACTAGAATTGAGGAACTAAGCATAATCCTAAAACTTATTTACCATGTAATACTCTCCTTTATCTTGAGTGAAATTTGCCTTTTTATTTTTTGTGTGACTTCTTTACTTAAAATTTAACTCTTACTTCTAATGTAACTTTGCTTGAGCCTATATTTGTCTTATGAGTTACCTAAGTCACATTTATTTTATTACAATGATCTTTAAATTTACCTTGATTTTAAGAGTGTTACAGTATGTTTGTTATAAATTTCTATAATCAACAATCGAAACTTTGTCATCCTTTTAATTTTGGAAATTGACAATCATTGTTTTCCCAATTTTTATTTTTATTTTTTAAGTACTTTGATTTAAATATAACATAATATCTCTCCTAACCAATATTTTCATTAATATTTTCATCCTATCTAGCATTAAGGAATTTAAGAATTGTTTAGTGAAATCTTTACTATGAAATTTGGGATATTCCATTTAATTAGCTTTTTTTTTCCTTGGAAAAGAAAATCACAACTTCATATTCATAATAAATAAAACAAGTTACATTCTACCAATACAACAAGGTCATTCTATACTATTTCAAAACATGACATATGATAAATCACAAATACAAAGGTTAGGGTGTGAAGGAGAGATAATTCCTTATTGAAATCAGATTTGTTAAAATCATGTATTTTCATTATCCCCCTATGTAGGGATTCAGTAGAAACTACCATCCTCATGGATTTCTTATTATCTTCACTATAAAGAATAAATAGTGTTGTTTCCTCAACCGACATTATATGGAAGCCATTAATTCGTATCCTTCTCTAAATCTATAATCTGCTAAGTTTTTGCACTCTATTCCTCTTCATCATCTAGTGCTTGTAGCTCAAATGATTGACATACATTTTTTTTTATGGCCTTTCTTTCATTTAATATAATCTCATACTTGGGGACATGTATCCAACTAATGTCCTTCTTGTTGAAAATGATGACACCAAACCGTTGTATTGTTATAATCCAATTCACATGTATCCATCTTAAGCCTTTTTTTAAGTATAAATTTATCTATTAAACCCTTACTAGGGTCAATCTTTACAGAAACATGACATATGTAAAATTACCAAGATTAGTTTGATCCATCTCTATTTTTAAATATCATCTAAAAGTACTCGCTCTATCTTCAAAAATTGATAACTGCTAAAAATGGATTGTAGATTAGGGAGACATACCATACAATTATTTTGGTTATGCATATATTTGATGGGTTAAATTTTGGGAAATGGGGACTAACAAAGAGATCTACTCTTCCCTAGGACCAAGGACATGAACCTTGAAAATTGATAATAAACAATAGTGTAAAATTGAATAATAAAAAACATTAGAACAAGATATACTTCACAATTATTTGTCTAACTTAAATAGAAGAACTAGTAAAAATCTAATCTAGGAGGCAAAAAAAACATTAAACCAACAAATTACTACCTTGAATTCATAGTATGAAAAGAGGTAAAAATATGTCTCCTTTATTACCTCTAGCACTAGTACCTCCTTTGATTTGTCCATAATATACACATTGGGTAGATGAATTCACACAACTGCAAAGGTGTTTCCATTAAAAATTTCTTTAAAGAGAATCCCTGAGATGAGAAGGATAATCCCTTTTCATTTCCCACCACTCCTCCACATAATCATAAAAGCATAATGAGAATGGAATCTTTGTAGATTCTATAATTAGACAAGAAAGAAATAAACTATTAGACATCACATAAAATTTCAAAAACCTATAATCAATAATATTACTTGTTTCTCCTTCCTACCCAAATAAATTCAAATTTCATAAGTAAACTAAATAGTGTGAATATATGTTACATATTTTAATGTGCGATTAAAAAATACTAATTTTTAACTCTACCTTCCTGATCAAAGGAATTAAAAGTGTATGGCTTGACCACAATGCATACTTTCTATTTTCACTTTACTTATGGAATGTGATTTTGCACAATGAGGCATCCCTATGTACACATCTATAGCACACATGGCATAAAACAATTTTTTTCTCTAGATTCTACATTATTCCAATATTGAAAACCACATGCAGTAAACAATGGGAAATTCATCACTCACCATAGAGGAATGTTTCTTATAGCTTGTTTCCTCCATGTAGAAACTTTCATAAATTAGGATACAAGCACTACACATTAGCACTTCCAACATATTCTTTAACCGTTTATTTTATATTAACACCAAACATCCTCTTAAAGACGCTTCTTCACTATTATAATACTAGGGTACCACAAAGACTCCTAAGTTTTATTGCCCACATCAAGAACCCATGGGAATAGTGATTTGGAGTTTAGACACATGAGACTTCTTCAAAGTGGTCATATATTCAATTGATTCAATAGTTTGTGTTTGATTTGTGCTACACATATTTGATTCATCTTTTCTCATCTTTACACCTTTATGATTTAGTAACTTATTTCCTTAAAATATGCAGTTTACTACTTGGTTGTAGAACAATTACTCATTTTTGGTGTATACTTGTTTGCCTTCCCACTAGATCACCTTTCTCTATAATTCCACAATCATCATGGCATACATTTTATTATAGTCCATTTCATAAAATATTTCCTAGTTTGAGAGGAAAGTAGGGACACTTTCGATCTAAACCAAGAGGAATTTATAAGGAACATGAGGGCACACCAACCAAAAAGGGTGCCTCACCAACATCACCCCTCCTTCGAGGGTGGATTCCCAGATAGCATCTATAGTCATCGATATTTAATTTCATACTTTCACCCTTTAAGCTATGTGGATTTCCATTGTTTAGCATTTCCTTCATCCTTCAAGTTGCATGCATATAATTTAATACTTCTTCCAATTTTTAACTACATGCAATTAGTTAAGAAATTAGATGTAGACTCATTGTAGAATATATAAGAAGGGACTTGTCCAAGTGAATAAAGTGAGCAATTGTTTTAGAATTATTATTTATTCTTTTTTTTTTGTGTGTGGTTTTTGGTTTTCATTGGTAGTTTAGATCTATTCTACATCCTCATTCCATTATTATCATTATCAATAATTAATAAACCCCATTATCAAATAATATTCTATAATTTTTTAAATTAATTTATATACATTAAAACTATTTTTATTAAAACCATAAATCAAAAAATCATCTTGAATATTTTTTACAAAGATTTGTTTGATGTATACCAATAACATTTATTTACCAAAATCTTCTTTACCATCTCCATCATTCACATTTTTTAATCAATTTAATGTATACAAATACCATTTCTTCACCAAAATCTTTTGTTGCATTACCATATGTAACATTCCCTTCGCTTTATACTGTTACATAAATTTCCTTGTTTCATGTAATTTTAGATACCCAGTGATGTTTTTAGATACCAGTGAAAGGTGCTCTTGAGTGAAATTTTCCTTTTTTATTTTTGTATGAGTTCATTTTAACTCTTATTTAATGTGTGATTTTTCTTGAGCCTATCTTCGTCTTATGAGTTACTTAATTCACATTTATTTTATTATAATGATATTCAAAGTTACCTTGATTTTAAAAGTGTTACAACGTGTTTGTTATAAATTTTTCTAATCAACAATCCAAAATTTGTTATCCTATTAATTTTGGAAATTGAAAATCATTGTTTTCCTAAAAATAAATAAATAAAAATAGAATCTTTTAATTTAAAGATAACATAATATCTTTTAATTTAAAGATAACATAATATCTTTCCTAATTAATATTTTCATCCTATGTAACGTGAAGGGAATTTAAATATTTAGTATGAAATTTGGGATATTCCATTTAATTAGTTATTTTTTTATTTGAAAATAAAATCATAAGTTCATATTCACAATAAATAAAATATGTTACATGCCACCAATAGTACAATAGTACAAGAGAACTCTATAATATTTGGGAACATTATCCTCCCTATATCCAATAAATACATGATAATAATACATATTAGTGTAACTTTTAGTGTTGCACCATTGAAAAATATTCCTTGATCCTACATTTTTCTCTTTTCATATTTTTAACCTCATGTCATAGACTTAGAGAAGGGTGCATGGTGATAGATGGTAAGTCATAAATACAAAGGTTAAGGTTTGAATGAGACAAAATTCCTTATTGAAATCGTATTTTTTAGACTCATGTGTTTTCTTTATTCCCTGATGTACAGATTCAATAGAAACTACTATCCTCATCAAACTCTTATCATCTTCTTTATCAACCATAAATAGTGTCGTTTCCTCAACCTACATTAGGGAAGCCATCAATATCCTTCTCTAAATCTATATTCAACTAATTTTCTCCACTATATTCCTCTTCATCTTCTAGTGCTTGTAGCTCAATTGATTGGCATATATTTTATTTTATTGTATAGCCTTTCTTTCATTTTAGATAAGCTCATACCACGGGACATGTATCCAACTAATGTCCTTCTTGGTGAAAATAATGACACCAAAATGTTTTATTGTTATAATCCAACTCCCATATCCATCTAAATCCTTTTTTTTCAAGTATAAACTTATATGTTAAACCCTTACTAGGGTCAAAATTTACCCAAATATGACATATGTAGAATTACCAAGATTAGTTTGGTCCATATCTATTTTTAAATATCATCCAAAAGTACTCCCTCTATCTTCAAAAATTAAAAACTCCAAAAAATGGATTGTAGAATAGGGAGACATACCATACAATCATTTTGGTTATGGATATACTCGATGGGTTAGATTTGGGAAATAGGGACTAAGAAAGATATATAATATTCCCTAGGAGCAACAACACTCCTTGAAAATTGATAATAAACAAGAGTGTGAAATTGAATAATAAAAAACATTGGAAACAAGAGATACCTCACAATTATTTGTCGAATTCAAATAGAGGAACTAGTAAAAATCTAATGTAAAAGGAAAAAAAACATTAAACCAACAAATTACTACCTTGGATTCATAGTATGAAAAGAGATAAAAAACTATCTCCTTTATTACCTCTAGCACTAGCACCTCCTTTGATTCATCCATGATATACACATTGAGTAAATGAATTCACACAATTACAAATGTGTTTCCATTGATAGTTTCTTTAAAAGAGAATCCCTTGGATGAGGAGGGTAATCCCTTTCCATTTCCCACCACTCATGCACGTAAACATAAAATCATAGTGAAGGTGGAATATTTGTAGATTCTATGATTAGACAGCAAATCAATAGACTATTAGACATCACATAAAATTTCAACAACCCACAATCAACAATATTGTTTTTTTCTCCTTCCTACCCAAAGAAAATAAAATTTCATAAGTAACACTAAATAGTGTGAATATATGTTACATATTTTAATGTATTGTTACAAAATACTATTTTTTAATTCCACCTTCCTAGTTAAGGGAATTAAAATTTTACGTCTTGACCATAATGCATACTTCATATTTTCACTTTATTTATGGAATCCCTTTATACACATCTATAGCACACATGGAATATAAAAACATTTTTCTCTAGGTTTCTACATTATTCCAACATTAAAAACCACATGCCATAACAATGGGAAATTCATCACTGACCATAGAGGAATGTTTCTTCTAGCTTGTTTCCTCCACCTAGAAACATTCATAAATTGGGATACAAGCACTACAGATTAGCACTTCCAACATATTATTTAACAATTTGGCTTATATTAACACATAACATCCTCTTAAAGAATCTTCTTTACTCTTCTTCACTGTTATACTACCAGGCTACCACAAAGACACCTAAGGTTTATTCAACCACATCAAGAACTTATGGGAATATTGATTTGGAGTTTATACACATGAGAATTCTTCCAAATTGGTCATCTATTCAATCTAAACTAACAATTTGTGTATGATTTGGGCTACACATAGTTTCTTCATTTTTTTTCTCTCATGTTTACACCTCTATGAATTCATAACTTCTTCCCTTAAAATAGGCAGTTTACTGTTTGTAGAAAAATAACTCATTCTTGGTGTACAATTGTTTGCGTTCCCACTAGATCCACCTCTCTCTATAATTCCACAATAAGCATGCCATACCTTTTATTACATCCCATTTCCATTTCCTATAATATTTCCTAGTTTGTGAGAAAAGTAGGAACACTTTTGATCTAAACCAGGAGGAATTTATATGGAACATGAGGGAACACCAACCAAGGAGGGAGCCTCACCAACATCACCCCTCCTTCTAGGGTGAATTTCTAGATACCATCTATAGTAATTGATAGTTAGTTTCATACTTTCACCCCTCAAGCTATGTGGATTTGCATTGTTTAGCATTTCCTTCATCTTTCAAGTTGCATGCATCTAGTTTAATGCTTCTTCTTCCATCTTCCAATTTAATGCATTTCCTTCATCTTCCAATTTTTAACTACATGAAATTAGTTAAGCAATTATATGTGGATCCATTGTAGAATCTATAAAAGGGCCCTTCTCCAAGTCAATAAAGTGAGAAATTTGTTTTGAATTATTACTATTTATTCTTATTTTTTGTGGTTCTTGGTTTTCATTAGTAGTTCATATCTATTTTGCATCCACATTCCACTAATATCATTATCAATAATTTACATGCCTCATTATCAAATAATATTCTATAATTTTTTGAATTAATTATTCTACATTAAAACTATTTTTATTAAGACCATAAAGTGAAAATGCATCTCGAATATTTTTTACCAAAACTTCTTTGGTGTATACAAATACCATTTCTTTTCTAAGATATTCTATTGCATTACCATCTCCAACATTCACATTTTTTAATCAAGCCTTGTTTAGTGTATACAAGTAATATTTCTTCGCCAATATCTTTTGTTGCATTACCATATGAAACATTCACTTGACTTTATAATGTTACATAAATTTCCTTTTCCTTGTTTCATGTCATATGATTGGAGTAACTAGAATTGAGGAACTAATCATAATCCTAAAACTTATTTACCATGGAATACTCTTCTTTATTTTCAGTGAAATTTTCCTTTTTTTTTATGACTTCTTGACTTAAATTTTAACTCTTATTTCATGTGTGATTTTGCTTGAGGCTATTTTGGTCTTATGATCCAGATTATTTTCGGAATGAAATGAAAGAAGAGATATTACAATGAAATACACATAAAAATTACGAGAAACAGAGAAATACATTAATAAATTATTTCTATTAATGAAATAAGTGTAAAGAGACTGTAAAAATAAAGAGTGCAAGAGTCGCTAGAATGATTGCAGCTTTATCTCCGAGAAGAGATGTGATGGCTACACTCATTCAAAAGAATATGATTACAATGAGGATCTAAAGGACATTTTATGATAAATATGAATTCCAAAACCGTAGATATCCAAAAGCCTAACTCTAGGAGATGAAGCACCAAAAGTCATGTGGGCCCCGTTTGGGTAAGTTAGTATATTAACTTCCCCGGTTCGTAGCTTTTGCATATGATCTTCGTTTTATGTGTGTGATAGATTATTGGAAATGTGTTTTTGAGAACTACGCATTATGTCATCAAAATTTAACTTCGCCTATAGTTTGAATATGGAAAGATAAGAAAACATTGTTTAGAGCCCCAAACGATCGTGGAAGTACAAAAAGATGCAGTGACATGAAAAATTCCAAAATAATCCAGTTGGAATAGGTGGGAGGCCAACAATATCCACCTAGATGTTATGTAGCGATTCAGGACAACCCTATAGGTGAAGAACCCACAATTACAAAGAAATTTCCCCATTACATAGAAACGTGCTGAGCTGAAAACTGTCAAGATGAGCTAGTTGGAATTTGGAACAGGTGGGTGGCCACCAATATCCACCTAGATCAATATTACGCCCTTAGGAAGAAATGGTATCCATTACATTGAGTTCCCAAGGAAGAGGGGAAAGCGTTTTCTGAATTTGAATCTTGGTGAGTTGTGTGCCTTGTTTGGAGAAGTTGCGTTGCTTGGCTTGTGGAAGGCTGTCACGAACCTGTTGTTGGCACGATTAAACTCCTATTTGTTCTGGTGCCTAAATTTATGCTCTATTTTGACAACAGATCGATAGAAATATCCCAATGATGATATGTTTAGGAACTCCATTTCAGTTTGGATGTACCTATGTAGAGCTCCATGATATTTTAGAACCAAATGTCGCTCAGAGTCTTTGATACCCATCCTGGTGCACAAGGTATAGAAATTATTTGTGAACTCTGGCACTATTTTTTTCTTCTCTTGCCGCGGTGTGGTCCATATCATATACTAGTCTTCATAGTTATCAACATGGTATTGTTGTTCCTTGACCGCATCCACAAAAAAATTCAAAGTGGGCTTGACCCCATATATTCGAGATTCCTCTATAAAAAATTTCTCCCAGTAAGTTTCCCACCAATGTTTGACATGGGGGAGAGCCTTGAGGAGTGCGAAGGCGATATTTTCCCTATCAAAAAATTTGTGAACAAATAAATAACCTTCTAATAGATTCAACCATTTTTCAAATACATCCACATCTATATAACCTTTAAATATGAGAATATCAAAATTAACTTGTACCTTGAAGGGAGAGGTTCCTCCAAAGTGGCCACTTGATGAAGATGCGCCTGTTGATATCGACATGCATTGAAGGACGTGGGAAAAATTCTCCATCATCATCTCTCTGTCGCGTGAGAGATTGCTCAAGCCATAGGTTAATATAATATTCTTCTCCACCTTTTTTAATTTTTTCTGCCATAGAGGGTTTCTTGTTGAAATATTGTAACTGGGAAGAATATTCTAATTATAATTGAGTTATTTTCTTATAGATCAAATCCTGTTTTTTGTATTGATCATGTCGGGTCTTGTATATGACCAAATCCCCTTTTATGGATTGTTCAAACCATGTTTATATGGTGGTAATTGAGAAGTCGACCCCTAGGGATAATTAAAGTGGTTCTAACCACTAATTGGAGAAGTCAACCCTGCTTGATGAAGAGATAAAACCCTAACGCCTCCCAACTAGTATAAATAAGAGATGATAACACCTCATTCTCTCACTCACTCAAGTCACTCATCTAGTGCACAAGTTTTTAAGGAAGTTACAGTTACAAGAAGGTGAAGAGAGAGGTGCATGATTAGTGTTTGATATTCTTGGTGTTTTGGTCTTTAGTCTTGGCATTGTATTGACAATCTATATTAAGGAATTTTTTTCTGGGTTTTCTTCCCCATGAGGGTTTCCCGGGATACAATGTTGTGTACCTTTTGATTTTGTTTCTCTCAATGATCCTTCTTATGCTATTATTGTCTAGTAAATTGAAAAGAACTTAATAGAATATCTAAATTTAACATGGTATAAGATCTAAATTGAGTAGAGCATCCTTCACTCAGTAACCAAAAATGTCATTGTTGTCGTACAAGAAATTTAGGGCTTTTGTTGAAAATGATTTTTTCCTAAAACCCATCTAGGGAAGTGCATCCTAGCCTAGCGAACTCATTGGCATCTTGAGTGCACCTTTTCAGTGGCCAACGCCTCTGAAAAGTGAAACCCTAGTTTTTTACTAGTACCAGAAAACCAGGAAATCAGAACCAGTACCAGAAGTACTAGTCCATTTTTTTGCAAATCAAGTTTTAAGGGGTAAAAATAGTAATTTCTAAAAACATACATCTCCAACCTACTTGCCTCAAACCAGTGCATCTAGTCCCTGGATCAAAATTTAAAAATTTGAAGTTTGAAAAATTACAGATTCCTCATAAAACCCTAAATTGTAGTTGCAGTTGAAGTACCAGTTGTAGTTTTAGTTGCAGTATAGGTATCACTATCAATTGCAGTTCTAGCTCCTTCATACCAGTTGCAGTACCAGCACTATCCACAATACTAGTTTCAGTGAAGGCTTTAGGAATGATTTTTATTGTCCTGGTGCACCTTACCTTAACAAATCTCTAGCTATCTTTGCAACACCGTTGAAGTTTTTAAAGGTTTGGTATCTATTATCACTGCTAATGGATGGTGCCATTACCCACAAATACTATCATAGGAATGTACATACATATGTTTAAATTGTTAAGCTTTAAAGGGTATTTGTAGGAGAAGAGATATTTTTCCATTGATCCAGAAGGATCTCAGATCCAACACATTCAGAGGAATAATGCACCCCAGGTTTGATTATTGTGGTAAGAATCTATTTGTTATGACATTATGAACATATAGATCGTATGATGAATTTATGAACTTCATACTAACCATTGGTAAAAATTAAAGTCAAGGTAATAGATTGATTAATGATAAGATTATAGAGTTTATTCTCTAACTTAGACATCTATCAAGAAAGAATATTATCTCAGGATAGGTTGCTATCTTCAGTAAAGGAGACTAGGAAGAAAAAAAAAAAACTCATTCTTGAGGATAAAGACTCCGGGTTCTAGGTTTGATTGATTAAGTTGATAAGATTCAAACTTGCACATGTCAACTTTGATAGCTACCTCATAGTTGATATAGCATACTTGGTAGCATGTGAGCATATTGATATAAATGCTTATTGTAATCATTTATCAGATATAACTAACATCTCCTCCAGTATAAAATTCTTGGTTTGTCTCCTGGTTACCATGGAGGAATGATTGATCACAACACTAGAAGAGTGTTGCTCTCAGTATTGTATTTCTTACCTTTAACCCTTGTTGCAGGAAGTTCACAAGTGATAACTCTAAAGGATCTACTGTGGTGATTGTTCTCACTTTTTCTTTATTATTATTATAAACAATATTATTCTTGGTTGATGTTTTTCTTGTTCTGGGCTGGTCACAGGTGCCCTAAGGGAGCTAATTGATGGTTGCAAGAGGTAACATATTAAATGAGACATGAATCAAACTATCTAAGTTGTGTACATGAAAATATACATCCATGTACCAAAGAAGATGAAGAATAATCTACTTTTCAGAAACAAAGTATCTCATATGAAGATTGATCATAATGAGTATAAGGATCCAAATATGAATGAACATTAGACTTGGTCAATGAAGCCACCTTGAAAGGAAGCAGAATTCATTTGAATTCTGACTCAATTTTTCATATTAAGACTTGGTATTCAACACCAAGTATATCCTGGAGAGATTATGAAGTTTTTTTAGACTTAGAAGAAATCAATACTCGGAGTAAGCCTGATCTCATAAAGGATCAAATGGAGAGACATATTCCAAGACTGGGATACAGATGACATGAGTTGATAATACTAGCTTCAGAAACCTATAGGAGACATGGAATATCTTGGGAAGATTCCCTTGTTTCAGTAATAGAGGAGGAAGCCAGTCATAAGGATTGGGATATGGATTTTTCCTTGAGACCAAAAGGGAAGTCAGTGATGACCTCCAATATTGATCTTCTAGATCAAGCATGTTGTAGATAACAATATAAATATGTACAGAGACTGATTTTTGTTCAGAGGATTCTCCCAGCAAGCGGGAGAAGACTATCACGAGACACTTTCTCCAATAAGTTAATAAATATTTCCAATATTCATGAAGACAACCAAAACAACCACTATTCTGATATAGTATGATATTTAGGGGGAGAAGTCCCTTTATATCAGATTGAGTTACATCCATGAAAGAAGATAATCTACCCTCGGTGTCATTTATTGAGCCACTCCCAGTTTCAAATAAAGTTATTACCATGATAGAATAGAGGAGCTACTCTTAGAGTTCAACAACTATAATGAGAATAGAGCAAGTCATTCTCGGCTTCAAAAATAGAAGCTATAGGTATAGAGTCCCTGTTCCCAAAGGAACAATTGCATAGAGAGTAAAGAACATACTCTCAGGTAGTGAGACAGATAGATCCTTGCAAAAAGAACATAGAGCTAGCACATGATTGTGCAGATTAAGTTGTAGTTGAGAAAGTGTACCAGGTTGGTACAATGTGACGTGAAAATTTGGTTTGAAGTTGAAGATAGAAATACTTGTGTCTTCATATTAAAGAAATATCTGTATGGATTGAAGCAAGCTCCCAGAGGTTGGTATGGAAGAATTGATAGTTTTCTGACGAGCTTGGGCTCTACCAAGAGTAAAGCTGATTCTAACCTTTACTTCAAGGTTATGAATGATGAGCCAGTTATATTGTTGTTGTATGTAGATGAATTATTCTTAAATGGAGAATAAAATCCTATCACATGTTGTAATAAGAAGCTCACTATAGAGTTTGAGATGAAATACCTAGGCCTAATACATTATTTCTTAGGTCTTGAAGTTTGGTAGAGCCCAGAGAATATATTCCTTAACCAAGGAAAGTATGCAGTTGAAATACTGAAAAGATTTGACATGTTGGAATGTAAATCCATGAACACACCCATGGAAACTAATTTGAAGCTCTTGGTTGATACTTCGTCAGAATTGGTTGATGCTACTCTATATAAACAAATCATTGGATTGTTGATGTATCTGATGAATACCATGTTAGATATATGTTTTGTTGTGAACACTTTGAGTCAGTATCTGGTAGAGACCAAACATGTTCACCTTGTTGTTGCAAAACATGTGATGAGATACCTTAAGGGTACGTTGGAATTTGGTCTCTGTTACTTTGGAGATCATGACTTCAGACTATATGGATATACTGATTTAGATTGGGATGGAATTTTTTCAGATAGAAAGAGCACTTCAGGATATTGTTTCAGTCTAGGGTCAACCATGAATTCATGGCAAAGAAACAAGAAATCTAATATTTCTCTCAACACGATGGAAGCGAAATAAATTGCAACATGTTCAGCCAGTTGTGAATCCATATGGCTTAGGAAGTTGTTGAAAGGTCTATTTGATCTAGAGATGGAAGCCACCATGATTCTATGTGATAACCATAGTTGCATAAAGATGGCGGAGAACCCAATGTTCCATGATAAGTCGAAGCATATAGAAATCATGTATCACTACATTCGTGATATGACACAGAGAGGAGTTTTAAAGTTCCAATATGTTGTCATAGATGAGAAAGTTGTAGATGTGTTGACCAAGCCTCTGTCTCGTGTGAAGTTTGAACACTTCCAAGACAAGCTTGGTGTTGTCCTAAAAGATCTCCCTCAAAAGAGGGAGTGATGTTGATGATACTATAGTATATTGACCAACAGAGGGTAGCTCCATTAGGATTTTATATCGTAGGGGATTAATCATCCCTGGGAAAATCTAGAAGGTCCAATAAGGATGGTTTGTTAGAGTACATGTGCATGTATATGCCAGTTGTGGTCAGTAGTGGTAGCTCCATTATGATTTTATATCCTAGGGAATCTTATGATTCCTAGGTAGATACCGAAGGTCTGGTAAGGATGGCATGTTAGAGTACCACGTGGTAGCTTTGTTAGGATTTTACATCCTAGGGAATATTTTGATTCCTGGGAAGATCCTGAAGATCTGGTAAGGGTGGTCTGTCAGAGTATCAAAAAATGGTGTTGTTGCACCTGCCTCATTATGTTTCCATATGATGATGATGTCACAAACTTGTTGTTGTCACGGTGTAACTCCCATACCTTAAGGATACGTTGGACTTTGGTCTCTATTAATTTGGAGATCATGAATTCAAACTATATGGATATACTGATTTAGATTGGGATGAAATTTTTTCAGATAGAAAGATCACTTCAAGATATTGTTTCAGTCTGGGGTCAGCCATCACTTCATGGAAGAGAAATAAGCAATCCAATATTGCTCTCAACACGACGGAAGCATAATATATTGCAACATGTTCTGCCAGTTGTCAAGCCATATGGCTTAGGAAGTTGTTGAAAGATCTATTTGATCTAGATATGGAAGCCACCATGATTCTATGTGATAACCAGAGTTGCATAAAGATGATGGAGAACCCAATGTTCCATGATAAGTCGAAGCACATAGAAATCATGTATCACTACATTCGTGATATGACGTAGAGAGGAGCTATAAAGTTCCAATATGTTGGCATAGATGAGAAATTTGCAGATGTGTTAACCAATCCTTTGTCTCATGTGAAGTCTGAAAACTTCCGAGACAAGCTTGGTGTTGTCCGAAAAGACCTCGCTCGAAAGGGGGAGTGATGTTGATGATACTATAGTATCCTGACCAACAATGGGTAGCTCCATTAGGATTTTATATCGTAGGGGATTAATAATCCCTGGGAAGATCTCAAAGGTCCAGTAAGGATGGTTTGTCAGAGTACCTGTGCATGTATATGCCAATTGTGGTCAATACTAGTAGCTCTATTAGGATTTTATATCTTAGGGAATATTATGATTCCTGGGCAGATCCCAAAGGTCCGATAAGGACACTCTGTCAGAGTACCACGTGGTAGCTCTGTTAGGATTTTACATCCTAGGGAATCTTTTGATTCCTGGGAAGATCCTGAAGGTCTGGTAAGGGCAGTCTATCAGAGTACCACAAAATGTTGTTGTTGCACCTGCCTCATTCTCTTTTCATATGATGATGATGTTGATGATGTTATATCATCCTCGTGTTAATCAACCTCATGGTGATTATGTTGATGATGTTATTATCTCAACCTCGTGTTGATGATGCTTTTATCTCATCCTCGTGTTGATGATGTTGTTATCTCAACCTCATGTTGATGATGTTGATGATGTTGATGATGTTTTTATATCAACCTCGTGTTGATGATGTTGTTATCTCAGGCTTGTGTTGTTGATGTTTCTATACTAGCCTCGTGCTATTGGTGTTGGTGTACCAACCTCGTGTTGGTGATATTGTTATTCTAGATTCATGCTATTGATACTGATTTTTAAGCTTCATGTTGAAGATGATGATTATGTTTCTACTTCAGCTTCATGTTGAAGATGATGATGATGATGATGTTACTTCAACTTCATGCTAAAGATGACGATGATGATGATGATGCTACTTCAGATTCATGTTGAATATGATGAGGATGATGCTACTTCAACTTCATGTTAAAGATGATGATGATGTTGCTACTTCAGCCTCGTGATGATGATGTATCAAATTTGTATTGATTGATGATGTTGTATTAGTGTTATACTAATTGATGTTGATGCAGATAATGATGATGATGTTATTCTAGCTCCATGTTGTGAAATATGATGATGTGAAAAACATTCGATGATTTATAGATGTGCTAGTTAATATTATAGATGTTGATGATGTTGATTCCCTCTCTGTCTCTCTTGATAATGTTGTATTGGGTTATGTGGGTAGAATACCCTTCTTGTTAAGGGGGAGTGTTGAAATATTGTAACTACGAAGAATATTCTAATTATAACTGAGTTATTTTCTTATAGATCAAATCCCATTTTGTGGATTGATCATGTTGGGTCTTGTATATGACCGAATCCCCTTTTTTGGATTGGTCAAACCATGTTTACATGGTGGTAATTGAGAATTCGGTGCCTGGGGATAATTAAAGTGGTTCTAACCACTAATTGGAGAGATCGGTCCTACTTGATGAAGATACACAACCCTAGCACCTCCCAACCAGTATAAATAAGATATGATAGCACCCCATTCTCTCACTCACTCAAGTCACTCATCTAGTGTGCACGTTTTGAATGAAGCTATTGTTACAAGAATCATAAGAGAGAGGTGCATGCTTAGTGTTGGATATTCTTGGTGGTTTGGTCTTTAGTCTTGGCATTGTATTGGAAATCTATATTAAGGAATTTTTTGTTGGTTTTTCTCTCCCATGAGGGTTTCCCAAGATAAAATGTTGTGTACCTTGTGATAGTGTGTCTCTCAGTGATCCTTCTTATGATATTATTGTCTAGTAAATTGAAAATAACTTAATAGTATCTCATTTCTTGGGTGTGAGAGAGCGATTGTCCTCAAGAGAGATAAGATCGAGACCTAACTTTCTATACTCAGACATCATCAAGGACATGCATTGAAAAATGATCAAGAGCATCCTGCTCTGATACCACTAATCCATATTATTTTCAAAACAAAATGAAAGCAGAGATATCACAATGAAAAAAACCTAAAAAAATCCAGAAACAGAGAAATAGAGTAATACATGATTTCTATTAATGAAAGAAATGTATAGAGACTGTAAAAATACAAAGTGAAAGACTCGCTAGAATGGTGGAAAATTTATCTCTGAGAAGAGATGTCACGACTACGCTTATTCATAAGAATATGATAAACATGAATGCCAAAACCCCGACATCCAAAATCCTAACCCTAGGAGATGAAGCAACAAAAGTCATGTGGGCCTCATTGGGGTAAGTTAGTACATTAACTTCCTAGGGTCGTAACTTTTGCATACAATCTTTGTTTTAGGCAAGTGATAGCTCGTTGGAAAGGTATTTTTGAGAACTAAGAAGTTTTCCATCAAAGATTACAGTCGTCTATATTTTGACTATGGAAATCCAAGAAAACATTTTTTAGACCCACAAAACATCCCTTGAAGTACAAAGAGATGTACTAACATGGAAACTTCCAAAATAAGCCAGTTGAAATAGGTGGGAAGCCACCAATATCCACCATGATGTTGTGTAGGGATTAAGGACTGTTGGAGTTACTTCACACACACCTATGATTTTTTTTCCTAAGTTTTTTCCTATGTTTATTAGTCTTTATCCAGTCCCCTAAACTTTAGGGAGAATATTCCTTTAGGAGAATATTCTCTTCAGTTTTCACTTCAGTTTGACTAGTTGAGTGGATTCTAGATGCTGCATTGGTTTTGTCATCATGCAACATTGGGATCATCACTAGATAGTGTGCATTAGCCTTGGTATCATCACCAAACTAGCACATTACCCATGATTCCTTGATCTCCTCCTCACTTCACTATGTTTCAGTTAGTTAACTAAAGACTGATAGACTAGTTAACTCAGCTAGGTGGTAGTTCACTTTCGGAACTACCCGAGAGACTAGACTAGGTGGAAGTTCACTCCCATAACTATTGGCATGTGCCCATATCACTCTAGACCATCACTATAGTGCATTTATTTCACCCCCAGTGCGCATTGGTTGAGTTATATAGAGTATATCATGTGTAAATTATTCATTATTCATTACGGTTAATGAGAATTCTTCCATTGTTTCTCTCTTGCTTCTTCTTTCTCAATTTCTCTCTGAAAATGTGTGTGGTATTTTCTAGGTAGATATATTCTATGTAGGTTCAAAACATTCACATGGTATTAGAGCCGAAGGACTTCTAATCAAAAGATACACCAAATTATTTTTTTTAGGTACTAAAGATTGAAGACAACGGAAAAATGGAATTCCCAAAATAATTCATTTTTACACCTTACAATTACTTTGCATGGAAGGAGAGAATAATCATGCATATATCAACCAAAGGATTGTACAAGTTAACCTTGAATACAGAGACATAACCAAAATCAACCATAGAAAAATCAACTATCTAAATCGAATGGATGAAGCATTCGAAACAATTTGTAGTCTCATCTCTCCCGATCTCCTTTTTCGCATATCTTCCTGTAAAACCCCCAATGAAGCTTGGAACACCTTGGAAAGGATATTTGGAAAATAGGATGATATGAGTGGACACATGCTCGAGGTGGAATTTCTCACATTGGATCCAAAAAGATTCTACAATCTCCAATATTTCTTTACAAAATACAAGGATTTACTATCGCAACTCAAAGCTTGCGGGGTTGATAAATCTAAGGAGGAGAAACATATGGTTATCACCATTCTCTCCAAACTTGGTCCTGAATTCTTCGTGTTCATATCCACATTCCATTCAGTCAAATTCACCTCTGTATCCACTTGGAAGATGTCTTCTCTTGAGGAATTTATCGAATCCCTGACACAAGAGAAAACCAAGCTCATCAACATGGGAAAAATCAAAGGCCCAAAGGCACATACAATTACTGTGCAATATGTAAGCCATCAATATCATAAATATAAATATAAATACAAAAGGAAAGATAATGCAAATCTGAAGAAGGAAGGGTACTCAAAACCCTTCACTGATGCCTTTGGATCCAAAGGTGGAAAGGGAAGAAAAGGGGAGAAATGCACATACTGCCATAAAGGATTCCAGCCAAAATCTGCATGCATGTAGAAACAAATAGATCTAATGACTCAAATAATTTAGCAAAATAACCTTGGAGATCGCATCGTCGAGGGTTCCAAGAAGAAGAATCTAGAATATGAGAATCCTAAGAAAGAAAATTCTAGCCATGCTTTGATTTCCATCAACTCCTCTCCCGATGCTTGGATCATAGATTTAGGAAAATCAAATCACATGGCTGCCACAAAAGAAATATATTATTCATTGGATGCATGAAAATGTGCTCCTATTTTGATGGGGGACAACTCTCCATTCGAGTTCACGGGAAAAGGAAGGATTGAACTCACCAACGGAAGCTTTGAGAATGTGTTGCACATTCCCAAAATTTTCTTTAATCTTTCCTTTGTGTATCAGATGACGAATTCTGGCATTGAAAATAAATTCATTTTCAAACCTAATGTAGTGGACATCTATGACAAGCAAACCAATTCTAGGGTTGCTATTAGTGAGGTAAATAATCAATCTAGATTGTATACATTTTTTGAATTTATTGAACCAAATTGTTCTTTACTGCTTACCCATGTTGATGAAAGTAGTATGATATGGCATGAAAGGTTCGGGCATTTGAATTTCATATATATAAAACAACTTAGCAAGAAAATATTGGTTTATGTTCTACCAGACATCCATTTCTCCAAAGGAATCTGTGAGGGATGTGTTCTTGGAAAACACCCTCATGAGAAATTCGACAAAGGAAAGACTTGGAGAGCTTCCACTCCTTTATATCTGATCCATAGTGACCTCATGGATCATTTTCAGAATCCATCAATCAGAAAAGTGAGGTTTGTTCTCATTTTTTTTGACGATTTCTCATGTTTCACATGGATTTACTTTCTCAGGAAAAAATCTGAGGTCTTTCAACACCTCAAAGATTTCAAAGCCCTTGTTGACACATAGTCTAGAAAGAAAATCAAATTCCTCTGAACTGATAATGGGGGAGAGTATGTCAATCATGAGATCCAAAATCTTTGTCATGAGGTAGGGATTCAGTTGCAACACATAGCTCCCTATACTTCGCAAAAAAATTAAGTTGCAGAGGGGAAAAACATATCTCTTAAAGAGATGGCATCTTGCATGCTACATGCAAAGTCACTACCACAAAGAATATGGGCCGAAACACTTAATTGTGCAACCTACATCCAAAAAATATCTTCCCATATATCTATCAATGATAAGACTCTCTACGAGGCTTCGATCGGCCTCAAACCAGAAGTGACCCACTTTTGTATTTTTGGTTCACGTGCATGGGCCTAGATTCCCTCTGAAAAGAGGAAGGCACTTGATCCACAGAGAACATAGTGTATTTTTGTTGGATACACCGATGGTGTGAAGGGATGAAGACTTATTGACATTTCCTCGGACCGGCTCATCATTGAGCAAAGTTTCCAATTCAAGGAATGTGTCTTGCATGTACCTCAGCAGCCGCATGCATACACCTTCATTTTTCCACCTATCCGAGATGATGAGCATGCACATGCCTAATCTTGTTCATTCGAGAGTTCTGATTCATAGGATTTAGATGATCAATATAGAGAGTTAGTACAGTCAAATGTAGATTCAGTGCATCTAGATGAAGATGCAGAGCCAAAGCAGAGGCCCAAGTGGGCCTAGACTACTCTTCAGGATGCAATGGATCTTGTTGGTGATCCAGTCGATACTAGAAGGACTCGATCTAATTTTGAGGAGCCTCCTATTGCACTCACTACCAATGAACCATTTACCTCTAGGCATATTTTCTTGGTTCAGTCTTCATATCCACAGTCTTATGGTGAGGATGCTGAAAATCCCTTTTGGGAATCCGCCATGCAAGAGGAGTACAACTCCCTCCTTGAGAACCAAAATTGGGATTTGGTTCCTCTTTTTTCTAGAAGGAAACTTGTCAGATGCAGATGGGTGTACAAGACCAAGAGTGCAACGAATGGGCATATTAGCATATACAAATCCAGGCTTGTTTCCAAAGGCTTTGAACAGCTGCATGGCATTGACTGTGATGATACCTTCACTCAAGTAGCGAAGATGGATTCCATACATTTAACACTTTCCATTGCGGCAACTGAGGGATGGGAATCCCATCAGATGGATGTGAAGAATTCATTTCTTCATGGTGATCTCTCTTAGGAGATCTATATAGATAAGCCCTAGGGATTTATGCAGGATTCATCTTTGGTCTGTCGACTGAAGAACTCTCTTTATGGCCTTAAGAAGGCTTCGAGGGCATGGTATGACAATATGGACTCCTACCTGTTGTTACATAACTTTGTACATTGTAAATCAGACCCGAATGTCTACATGCTCAGGATGGTTGATTCACTTCTACTCTTAGTTCTGTATGTTGATGATTTGTTGATCATTGATTGTTGCAGTCAAGAGGATTACACATGACAGTTTTTTGATGATGGGCATGGATCCTGTACACTTCTTCCTTCGACTCGAGATCAATTAGGATGCATCAGGCATCAAAATGTCTCAGGCCAAGTATGCATAAGATATCCTTGAGAGATTTAACGTGACAGACTAAAAGTCTTCTTTGACTCCTTTCCTTTCAGGATTCAAACTTGAAGATGGCAGGGACACTCCACTGGTTGACATCACACTGTACAGATAGCTAGTTGGGAGCTTGTTGTATCTCACACACTCCAGACCATACCTCTCCTATGTAATTGGCGCAGTTTCCAGATTCATGCAGGAGCCACATGAGCTACATTGGAAGGTTGCAAAGTGTATCCTTCGATATGTACAGGGAACCATCACCTTTGGAATTCATTATGTAGTGGAATCTACATTAGATCTCATGGGGTTCACTAACTTTGACTGGGCTAGCAATAACATTGATCTCAAGTACACATCTAGTTACTCACACAATCTTGGTTCTGGGCCCATCTGTTGGTCGAGCAAGAAGCAGGATGCTATTTATCTTTCTTCAGTGGAGGAAGAGTACAGAGGGGTAGTTAACATAATCATTCAGGCTATGTGGCTACAACATTTTCTCATTGATTTGGGAATTCATTTTCATCGATCGATCGTCATTTGGTGTGACAACCAGAGCACTATGAAGTTCTGTAGAGATCCAGTTTAGGTGCAGCGAACAAAGAACATCGATATCAACATGCACTACATCCGGGACTTAGTACAAAAGGGGATCATCGACCTATAGTTATGTCCTTCAACAGAACAGACGACATACATCTTCACCAAGACCTTCACTGAGCATAAGTTCCATTCTCTACAAATTCGTCTTGGAGTGAAGAACACAATTTCCTAGCAACTGTAGTTCTTCTTTTTTTATATACATTGTACCTTGAGGGAGGTTTTTCCCATGAGGTTTTCCCTCTTTCCTCGCTTTATTTCAGTGTATCTTTTGTATTTGGGTACCTAACATGGCCTCATTGCTGGGGACCCATTCTTTATTTTCACCATAGTGATGTTCAGGGGGGTGTTGGGGTTACTTCACACACACCTAGGATTCCTTTTTCCTAAGGTTTTTCCTATGTTTATTATTCTTTATATAGTCTCCTAAATTTTAGGGAGAAATTCCTCTAGAAGAATATTCTCTTTAGTTTTCACTTCAAATTGACTAGTTGAGTGGAGTCTAGATGTTGCATTGGTTTTGTTACCTTGAAACATTGGGATCATCACCCGATAATGCACATTATCTTTGGTATCATCGCCAGACTAGTGAATTACCCATGATTCCCTGATATCCTCATTGCTTCACTATGTTTTAGTCAGTTATTTGAAGAGTGGTAGACTAGTTAACTCAGCTAGGTGGTAGTTCACTCCCGTAACTGCCCGAGAGACTAGACTGGGTGGAAGTTCACTCCTATAACTGTTGGTGTGTGTCCTGATCACTCTAGACCACCACTGTGGCACATTGGTTTCACCTCCAGTGCATATTGGTTGAGTTATACAGAGTATATCATCTGTAAATTATTCATTATTCATTACGGTTAATGAGAATTCTTCCATTCTTTCTCTCTTGCTTATTCTTTCTCAATTTCTCTCTGCAAATGTGTGTGGTTTTTCTAGCTAGATATATTCTATGTAGGTTCAACACATTTACAAGGGCATGCCTGTAAGTGCAAAACCCACAATTACAAATAAATTTCCCCATTACAGAGAAACGTGCTAAACTAAAAACTGTGAAGATGAGCCAGTTGGAATTTGGAATAGGTGGGTGGCCACGAATATCCACCTGGGTCATCTTATAAGTTAATTAATTCACATTTATTTTTTAAAAATTATCTTCAACGTTACCTTTGTTTTAAGAGTTTTACAATATGTTCGTTATAGATTTCTATAATCAACAATCCAAAATTTATCATCCTATTAATTTGTGAAATTGACAATCATTGTTTTCCCCAAAAAATAAATGAATTTTTGAGCCTTTTAATTTAAATATAACATAATATCTCTCCTAACCAATATTTTCATCCTATCTAGAATGAGGGAATTTGAGAATTTTCTAGTGAGATATTTAATACAAAATTTGGGATATTGCATTTAATTAGATTTTTTTTTCTTGGAAAAGAAAATCACAACTTCATTTTCATAATAAAGAAAATACATTACATTCTAACAATACTACAAGAGAATTATATAAGATTTGGGAACATGATCCAACATGATTTTCCATTCATCCAATAAACACATGTTAATAATACATATTAGTGTAAATTTCATTGTTCTACCATTGAAATATAGGCCTTTATCCTACCTTTTTATCTTTTCATATTTTTAACCTCATGCCACAAACCTAGAGAAGGGTCCTCAGTGACATATGGTAAATCATAAATACAAAGGTTAGGGTATGAATGAGACATAATTCCTTATTGAAATTGAATATGTTTGATTCATAGATTTTCTTTATTCCCCCTTGTAGAGATTCAATAGAAACTACCATCCGCATGGAATTCTTATCATGTTGTCTATCAACCATAAAAAATTTTGTTTCCTCAACTTGCATTATAGAGAAGCCATTAGTATCCTTCTCTAAATCTATATTTTGCTAATTTTCTGCACTTTATTCCTCTTCATCATCTGGTGATTATAGCTCAAATGATTGACATTTGTTTTTTGTTTTATGGCCTTTATTTCATTTCAGGTAAGCTCATACTTGGGGACATGTATCCAACTAATGTCCTTCTTGTTGAAAATGATAACACCAAAATGTTGTATTGTCATAATCCAATTCCCACATCCATCTAAAGCCTTTGTTTTGAAGTATAATCTCATATGTTAAACCCTTACTAGGGTCAATATTTACACAAATATGACATATGCAAAATTACCATGATTAGTTTGATCCACATCAATTTTTAAATATCCAAAAGTAGTCCCTCTATCTTCAAAAATTGATAACTCCAAAAAATGGATTGTAGATTAAGGAGACATACCATACAATTATTTTGGTTATGGATATACTCGATGGGTTAAATTATGGAAAATAGGGACTAACAAAGATATCTACTCTTCCTTAGGACCAAGGACACTCCTTGAAAATTGATAATAAACAATAATGAAATTGAATAATAAAAAACATTGGAAACAAGATATAGCTCACAGTTATTTGTCCAATTCGAATAGGGGCACTAGTATAAATCTAATGTAGCAAGCCAAAAAACATTAAAACAACAAATTACTACATTGGATTCATAGTATGAAAAGAGGTAAAAATCTATCTCCTTTATTGCCTCTAGCACTAGTACCTCCTTTTAGTTTTCCACAATATACACATTGGGTAGATGAATTCACACAAATGCGAAGATGTTTCCCTTGATAGTTTCTTTAAAAGAGAATCCCTTAGATGAGGAGGGTAATCCCTTTTCATTTCCCACCACTCCTCCACGTAATCATAGAAGTATAGTGAGGGTGGAATCTTTATATATTCTATAATTAAACAACAAAACAATACACTATTAGACATCACATAAAATTTCAAGCACCCATTATCAACTATATTACTTGTTTTTCCTTCCTATCCAAATAAATTCAAATTTCATAAGTAACACTAAATAATGTTAATATATGTTACATATTTTAATGTACTATTAAAAAATACTAATTTTTAATTCCACCTTCCGAGTCAAAGGAATTAAAAGTTATGATTAGTATAAAATCATGAATATGTATGTGTGTTATTGATGATGATCATGATTATCATCATTACCCTTCACTCAACCAAATTTGGTCTATATTACCTTAATAAGTTGTTATCGAGACACAAATAAGCTTTCCATCCTCTGCAAATCCTTTTCCTAATGATATAGTTGCAGTGAATATTTTATGGAAGGTGAACTCCAAGATACTTGTATGAATTAACTTTCTCTAAGTTATTATTGCAATACACAAAATTATCATAAGATATCTTCATGGATTTGATAATCATAACATTTTTCTTATCATGACATGGTATAATGTTTGTTTTTATCGCCAAAAAATTGTTCACAATATTACAAACAACGGTTGAAGAAAGACATCAGTTCCATAAAAAATTAGTACACCTACAACATCAAAATCCATCAAAAAGGGCATAAAACTATATGCTTTGTTCATAAATCAATGTGCACAGATTCACCAAAGGAAGTGCACGTACTATGCATGGAATTCATGGGCTAACACAACCCTAGTTGCACACTGTGCACATAATACACGACTGTCTACAAGAAAACCCACACTTCTCATGAATGGCACATTTATGAATCTTGTCAGCCTCTCAACCACTTCCAGTCTTATCTCCAACATGATTTGACACTCATATCTGAGCGAAATGTAGCTTGGAGTTTGGTAAAGGTCTAAGAAGTACCCTCAGAGACCCCTTGTTCACATCATGAGCCAATTATATCTTTCCATGGATGGACACTATAAATATGTGCCATGGGTGTGCTAGAAAAATAAGAATTTCAAGATATTGTTATGCTGCAAGAATTCTTCTTGGAGAATTCTCATTTCTCTTTGAATCATTCAAGAACTATAGGAAGGGCCATCCCACTCACCTCTTGAGAGCATTGGAATTGTATTTCTTCACCATTGTTACTTGTCATTGTATGAAGATAATATCTCTCTATCAGGGAACTCAAGAGCCCTCCCAAGGAGGAAGAGTAGATTCATAAGTCCTTGCCTTTCTCTACAATGCTATCCTATCAATACATTCATCCATTGGTAGCTATATGATTGTCATTTTCATTTTTCATGGTTCTAGTTCTTGCAAGTTTTTCTAACATTTGTTTCCTTTTATTTGTATTTCCTTGTTTCATGCATGTTTGATTATTTAATCAACTCACAACTCTTTGTCTTGTTTAGCTGACTTAACTAAGGAAGTAAGTGTTGTGTTTTTCCTCACCCATGTGAAAAAAACAACAAAACAGATTGATGACCATACTGGGGATGTGAATCAAATTCCTCCCTATTTAAGTCTTGAGAGAACTTATTTCTAATTTTTTGGCTATGCAGGTACAAAAACCGACCTAATCCAGTCTTCCAAATTTAGAATTCGGAGTTAAGGCAAGAGAATTTCATCTCAAAATTTCCTTCCCGACACGTGACAGGAAGTGTGCAACTTTCGAAATGAACAGACGCACATTTATGTGAACTCTTGCGCATTGTGTGCATAAGATATTTCATAAACCCGCACATTTTGCACATTTGACACGCTTGGCGTGACTGACAGAACTACAACCTGCGCACAAGTTTAGTTTTTTTCAAATTGTAAGGGTTTTCTAAGTGGTTTGAGGGCCCCTTGCCTTCATATTTTAATTTCCTTCACTTTGTAAAGAAATCAAACTTTACTTAGAGTTCTTTCTTACAATAAATGTTAACTAACATAAGCACATAGGGGTAAAAAGAATCACAATTCTTCTATTTGCTTTGTTTCCACATGGATGACTCATTTGGAATTTAAAACGTTGAGTTAAGATTACTGTTTTTTCAAACACAATCAAATAATTTGGGACCAAAAATCAATTCTAA
>JASDQU010736782.1:90421-100585 GCA_032191745.1 Picea mariana | reverse complement strand
CTACACCTTCTCTCCCTCCCAAACAAAGGGATTACTGATGCAAATCCCAGTACAAGCTCCTACCACAACACGCCCTCCCCCAACTGGCAGAAACACTGCCACTACTAGGGGAAAACGAAGGAAGAACGAGCCCATATCTCTACTCCCTCCCTGAGCTCAACCTCCTTGTGCACTATGATAAAGAGAAGGGCACCCCACTAACATTTGTCCTAGTCTTCTCAAGTTACACAATATTATCCAGCTTCCTAAAGCAAACCCATTGCTTGTGACTCCACCAAGTACATCCATCGTTACTACGGAGTCCTCAACCATGTGCAAGAAAACGTTACTAACCAATTTCTCTTGTTCCATATGCTCAGAATATGTCCATTACAATCATAATTTCCCATATCTACCTCAATTCCGCCAAAAATTAGCCACAGTACGCCATGCATCTCTACCTGATCCCTCTCAGGCACTCCCTACTGATGCTCACATTACTAAGATTCATTATATTTCTCCATTAGTCCTTGAGCAAATGATATGTCCTTGTTCTCTTTGTGACTCACTTGCTCATTTCACGTACCAGTGTCCTTTGATTGTTGAATATCGAGGTCATCACTCAACCCCTATTCAACCTCATCTAATCACCCCACCACTCATGATGTAGCATAATCCCTTCATCCACTCCCCAAATACTGTCATTATCACCTACCCTGAACCCGAGTCACTCCTGATTCCTCCATGGTTCACATTTTGACTGACTGAGGATATTCCCCTAACTCCTCCCAATTCTCTGCCAAGTCTCCCATTTGAGATCTCGCCCCCACCACAGTTTATCATCCATAGTGTATTGACATTTGGTTTATGTCAAGAGATCCATCACACTCCGTACACAATATCCCTTCTACATCCTCATCCCCTGAGGTTAATGACACTTCTTTGTTGACGGTTCCCCCTACCATCGCCTAGGATCTTCTATATTCTCTCATTTTCCACTACGACGAAGATATCTTGGAGGAAATGGATACCCCTAATTTCCCATGGAATGCGCTCCATCATCAAGCACTTTTTCTCTCACAAGAGGTCTTCACCCTCCTGACTAAGCCTCTTTGTGCAAAATTGAAACCAAGGATTTTATTCCTCTGGGGCATATTAACTGGTTCAAATACTCTATTCCTTCCCCCGATGGTTTTGAAGAAGGCAACATGACCAACATCTCCCCCACAGTCAAAATTGACATTTCCATTAAACCAATCATCATAGAAGAGATCACCATTAGCGCTACATGCTCCCCTAAAGAAATCATTTCTTACAAAGCTCTATCTCAGGAATACCAAGATATTTTTGCCTGGTCATATATGGAGATGCCTAACCTCGATCATTCTATAGTATAACATCGAATCGACACATGGTCATATATTGCCCATGTTTGTCAAAAGCAGCGCCCCCTCCACCCTTCAAAAGCCGCGATTATCAAAGACGAATTGAAAAATTACGCGTTGTCGGGTTCATTTACGCCATTACGTACACTTATTGGTTCTCCAACCCCATCCTCGTTAACAAAAAACAAGGAACTATTCATGTTTGCGCAGACTTTCACGACCTCAACCATGCTTGTCCCAAAGACAACTTCCTAACCTCTTTCATCGACCAAATAATTGATGATTGTACCAACCACGAGGCAATTTCCTTTATGGATGGGTTCTCTAGATACAATCAAATTAAAATCCACCCAACAGATCAATAAAAAACCGCTTTTAAAACCCCTTGGGGCACATCTTATCACGTCATGCCCTTTGGGCTAAAAAATGATGGTGCTACATTCTAATGGGCCATGAACTACATTTTTCATGATCTTTCTCCCATAATTCTTGCTTATTTGGACGACCTCACTTCTCGATCCAAAAAGTGAACCCATCATTTAGATGACTTATCCATCATTTTTCAATGATGTCACCAATATCATATCTGCCTGAACCCCCTCAAGTGTGTCTTTTGCGTCATTGTCCGACGCCTCCTTGGGTTCATTGTCTCCCAACATGGCATCATTGTGGACCCCCTCAAGGTCCAATCTATCACATAAGTTCTACCACCTAGGACATTACGACAACTGCAGAGCCTACAAGGCAAAGCCAACTTTTTACGTCACTTTGTCCCAAACTACGCCACTCGTGCACATGGTTTTCTCCACTTATTGGGCCATGGTATCCCATTTTGATGGGACGAACATGCTCAAACATATTTTGATGATTTAAAATCCACCTTATCCAACGCCCCTTTGATTAGTCCCCTAGACTATGATCATGATTACATCCTCTACTTATCAACCTCTATTGTTTCATTCATAGGAGTCCTCGTCCAATTAAGGGATGACGGGCGTGAACATGTGATTTACTACATTAGTAAAAAACTTTCAGGACCACCTTTAAAATATAATCATGATGAAAATATTGTGTTAGCGATTGTCCTCGCAGTCCAAAAACTATGACATTTACATTCTACTTTGAACTACCAAGGTCATGGCAGATTCCAACCCCATGCAGTACTTGCTCAGCCGACGATAGATAAATGGAAAATTTACCTGATGGATCGTTATCCTTCAGAAATATGATCTAGATTTCTCCATTCCCAAAAGAAAGAAATCTCTTGTTTTAGCTGAATTCATTACGTATTTTACCTCAAATGCCAAATCTTCCCCCATCAACAAATATTTCCACGATGAACACCTCGTCTTCATCTCCTCAGATGAACCCTTGTATGAAGACTTTCTTGTCTACCTTCGTACACAAAAGTTTGGGTCTCACCTCTCTAGATATGAACTCTGACACATTCTCGATCAGGCTCCCCGATTTATCCAAAAAGGATCCAGAGAAGGCTAAGAAAAACTTAGAACTCACAGAGGCAACTCATAATGCTCAGAATGGCTCCATTAGATAGAGAATGGGAAAAAATTCAAAGTTCCCAAAACTCATTGAAAATGGTATGGTCATGAAGAGCGTGTCGCAAGCTTTCTAATGATGTAAACAACTCCTCAAACATAGTTACGGATTGAAAGATATTCGTGGTCAAAGTTTCGTTAACCTAGACCAATCAACAGGGGATGAGTCAACATCCGTACTGCTGATGTCAACATCAATACGGATGACGTCAACATCCATACAACACACATGGAATGAGAAGGGAAGTGACACATGGCATGCTCATGTCATCCTGATGTCAACATCATGACGTGGCAACACCAGAGGCTACCACGTGTCACCTAGTTTTTTGTGTTTTGGACCAATCAGATCATGCCACGTGGTAGTCCATACAGTCTGTACGATTAATGTGGCACATTGACATGACATGATGACTTGGAAGAGGGAAGCATGGCCCAATTATATGCCTCCACATGGCCCAATTAGGGGTTGCCACGTGGCAGACAAGAAATGCACAAGTACAGCCCGTGAACAAAATTTGAAAAAAAAATAGTTGGGGGATCTGCCAAATCTGGAGGACCACACCAACTATAGCCACGGTTTGAGAACTTTCTAGTGTTAATGCTAAATTTAGAGGAACATCTATGTATTATATACACCATATAAAAATACCAAACCAAAAAGGGGAGTCTGTGAGGCTTGACCCAGAAACCTCCGCCATAGCCTACACCTTAATACATTCATCCCTGACCACTAGGCCATGGGTACCACATGCATTATAATGCCCAGTTTTATTATTTAAATGTGAATCTTCCCAACCCTGGAGGAGGAGGCCCGTGGACCGTACGACCTTCCGGACATGCTTTTCAATGCAAGGTACAATCATCATTACATGTCGTAAAGGGAATGAAAAATGAGACACAATTCTTCTTGGGTCTGGGAGTGCTAGAGTCGGATCAAAGCATGGAGACAATCATTTTTGGGTAATTCTATGCCACAAATTCAATGGTGTTGTCTGTTTTCTGATCTAAGCATTATTTCTGCAACTTGATTTTAGAATGAGGTATACTTATGTATTTTTCCAAATTCTTTTGCTGAGTTAATGAAATATCCTATCCATTTGAGAGGACGACCCGAAGACATAGTTCACTAGGGACGAACTCCGTTATCAAGTTTTTTTTTTCATATTTGATGCTTATGTATCTTCATTTTTTAGTTTTCCCTTCTTTAATGGTACACTTTAATTTACTCTCATTTAATGCAATTCTTTATAAGTCACTATGAAAAGATCTTGGATCATGTTGGTGTCAGAGTAGTCATCCTTGACTTGAGTTGTTGAGTGTGAATGCTTACTAGGGCTAAGCATAAGTAGGGTGAAGGAGCTCTTAACAATTTCAATCCCAAAGTTGGTCGTGCATCCTGAAGGAAGAAAATGGTAGAAGAGGACAAGCATGATGAACAAGAGAAAACCTTTCAGATGGTCTTTTATCACATGTCAGAAATGGTCAAACGAATGTATGTAGATTATGAGAAGAGGATGAATAAAAAATGGGAGAGAAAGGAAGCACATGTAGATGATGATTCTTCGGTAAACCAAGGGGATGGAGGAGATCCTCCTGAACCTCCTTCTTCACCTTCGAGTTCTAGTTCTTCTTCCTCTGAGCATTCTCATAATTCTCATCATTCTAGCCATAATGCCTCTTTTAAGAAACAATTATTAAAGCTTGATGTAAAATTTCATTTACCTATGTTTAATGGAGATGCTAATCCTAAAAATCTAGATAATTGGATTCGATAGGTTGAATTGTATTGTCGTGTCCATCATATTGATGAAGAGGAAGTTAAAGTAAAACTAGCTTCTCTTCGGTTGGAAGGCACTGCTCTCATGGTAGGAGAGAAAGCTTTATGACATAAGTAAGTGTGGTATTGTTCTTTCCTCATGGTCATAATTTAAATCGGTGATAAGGAAGCAATTTTATCCATTAGCATATTTACATAAAGCAATGATGGGATGGAAAACTTTAAGGAAAAGTAAAGGTCAAACTATACAAAGTTTCATAGAATAATTTAGGAAGAAATATCTTGCATTGAACATTCCTTTGGATTCTTATGAAACTTTAATGAAGTATATTGGCACACTTCACAATTATATTCGTCATACTTTTCTCTTGTTTAACCCCACTAGTATTGATGAAGTTTGATTGCAAGACACTCACCCTTGAGAATAGGGGGAAACATGTTCAAGAATATTCCACAAAGAAACCTTCCAATCTTCCACATAAGACTTTTAAGAAGTTTAAAAGGAAGGACAAGAAGAATTCTATAGTGACGAGAGAAGGATGAAAACCATCTTGCACTCATTGCAGGAAGAGCGGTCACGATGAAGAACATTGTTGGAAACTTCATCCAGAAAAGAAACTGAAATAGTTCAGTGGAAAGGGGAAGACAAAGAGTGTTGCTACAGCGCAAAAAGATCTTGGTTCCGATTCAGGAGATCAAGGAAATATCACAGTGGTTGGATTACAAGGTAAATATTCTCTTCATGCTAGTTAAATTTCCAATAATGAATCTCATGTTGATGAAGGAAAGAGGAATGAGTTATTTCATATAATAGTTGTATCTAAGCATACTAAGATAGATACATTATTTGATTCGGGTTCCCAAGTAAACTTAATATCTGAATCACTTTTCAAGAAGATGGGTGTTGAAATGAAACCACATCCGAAGCCTTATCCTCTTGGTTGGGTATGTGATAAATCAAAACTTAATGTCACCAAACAATGTAGGATCAGATTTGTTATTGCTTCAAATTTTATTGATGAAGTGGATTTGGATGTTGTACCACTTTATATATGTGGCACAGTGTTGGGAATTCCTTATCTTTATGATAGAAAAGAATTCTTCTTTCGTCATGCGAATAAATACCACCTTACTAAAGGGGGAGTGGAATATATTGTTAGAGATCACAACATGAGGGTAAATACAAAACTTGTTAGTGTAGGGAAAATGAAAAAAATCATAAACACTAATAAGAGACATGTAATCATGGTCATCAAAGAAAAAGATGTCGAGACATCCGATGCTTTCCAAGGGTGTGATCCATCTGATAAAAATAAATTAATTGATATTGTTTCTAAGTATGATGATAATTTTCAGGAACCAAATTGGATTACCTCCTAAGAGGGAAATCCAACATGAGATACATCTTCAACATAATTCTCCTCTTCCTAATGTGGGCACGTACATGATGTCAGTTGTGGAGATGAAAGAAATCAAGAAGTAGGTACAAGGCTTATTGGATCAAGGGGTCATCAGGCCTAGTTCATCTCCTTGTGGTTCTTTGACCCAACAGAGTTCCTTATACTAGTTGCTAAGGTAGAATTCTCTGACCCAAAACTGATTGGAAGCCCGGTAGTTACCCACAAGGAGTATAATGGACCCATCAGTAGAAAAAGGATGAAGAACGAAGATGTACAGGAACTGAGTAGCGCCTCAGAAGAGACTGCCTCATATTCACCTAGCGAAGGAGGAGGTGACGAGGTGGACAAAGACGAGAAATAAGAAAAAGTAGGGGAAGAAGATAAGTAGGAGCAAGGCGACATAACCCCGCCATGAAACCCCCTTGATGATGTAGATCCATCGAAGAAAAAGAAGGTTTCCCCCATGAAACCTACATTGCGGAAGAAATCCAAAGAAAGAAAGTTGAAGCTTCAGACTGTACTCATGATCGACGACTTCAATTTCATCATCACGGTCATATCAGATGCTTCACAGGACATTTTGCAGAAAAATGAATCCAAGTAAGAATCCTTTTATGAAAAAATCATGACAGAGATGAGAGGAGTACAACAGGCCCTTCACTCCAGCCACACAGTATCCACTGCGCCCCCACCATCAAAAGAACCAGAATTGGGAGATGAGCCTATCCAACTCCATAGACTAGCTTATGCAACGGAAGCCCGCCTTTGTTAAGTTCAAGAAGAGAAAGAACAGGCCAAAGTGGCCCTGAAGAAAGAACAAGAAGAAATGGTAGAGAAACATCGAGTTTCACAAGAGGAGAAGGAGGACCTTCAATCCAAGTTTGAAGAAGAGAGAGTGTAGGCCAAGGAAGAAAAAGAACAATTCCTCACAGAACAGCTGGCAGTCAAAGAAGCAGTCGACCGAGCACTTCGCTCTGTGACAGGATTATATCCAAAGGAAGAATGTCGAGTGGAGCAGCAAGTTGCACAACTCACGGAAGATATCTAGCAGCTACAGTAAAGAATAGCATACTTAGAGCTCCACACAGTGCCTAGCACTCCGAAGAATGTACGAGATCAAAGAGAAGCAACTGCTCGAAGTTCAGTTGAAAGAATCAAGGCCCTCACCATGGAATGTAAACAATTAAGTGATCACAATGCCCAGACTTATGAGAAACTCACTGAGGATTCTGAATTAAAGGCACTAGAGTCACAACTCCAGGAGGAAAATCAGTAAGCAGAAATAGTACAGGCACACTTGAAGCCCCTGTCAGCAGTCGAAATGATGAAACGATCCCAACAATAGCGCAATTCCCAACAGCAAGTCCACACCATTCATAGCAGAGTAATGGAACTGACTAAAAGACTCCAACTAATTCAGGACAAGGCTTGCCAACTATTCACAGAGATTGAAGGCCGAGGAACAGAACTGGAGCAAGTCATTACTACAATTGAACAATGCTTAGAGGGACCTGTCAATGAAGCAGTAATCCAAGAGTTCATCGAACAGGAGGTTGTGGAATAGAAACAGGTCAAAGAATCTCGAGCCAAGATTGAGGCTTTCGAAGCAAATCTACCCAGACAAGAGTGACTTGGGATGAGTCACAGGTGAGTGTTGGGGGCCTGTTGGCCCTTGACCAAGTTTTGGAGATCCTCGGTCAAGTTTGACCTATTTTGGGACTTCGGCAGGTTGTCGAAGGTGGAGCACAAGTCAAAGTAGAGATCGCAGGATCTCGGCCCCATTTTAGGGACTTTTTGGTTTTGGGCTTATGTAATGGGTATGGGGATGTTAGCCCATGGGTTTACCGTAGTTCGATCTATGTGATCAGAGAAGAGGTTTTTGGTAATGTGCTAAGTGCAAGTTGTAATTTATTTTTTCATACTGTGTAAGACTTGCAGAGCTAAGTGCAAGCGATCATAAGAGATTATGAAAAGGCTTCATGCTATAATCTAGCTCGGGGAAGGAGGATCTAGCTAAGTGCGCACAGATCTCCTATCCTATGTCGAGTAGGATCTTGTGGCTCTGTGCATGTAGAGGATTTACTGAATATAATAAAGAAGAAGAAGAAGAGTTGGTGGACATAGACCTAGGGTGGGGGTGAACCATGTATATCATTTATTGCTATGCTTTTTGGGATGTATTGATGTGTTTATCTGTTTACTTTCTTAAGTTCTTTGATATAGATGAATGATAGATAGATCTGTTAATTTTTTGTGCTTAATAATATGGATGAATGCTAGATCTAACCTATGTGAATGTGCTTAGTTCTTGAATAGGATAGATCTGGGTGAAAACTATGGTGTTGTATAATTAGGGTTTTATCTGCTAAGTAAATACTGGTTAAATACTGATGAATTGTAATTGCTAAGTTCTTTTTTAAGGTGTTGTAATCACAAATCAGTGTCCCAGCTAATGTTGCAGACATCGGAGTCCTGCAACCACCCCTATCTCTACCTCGAGTGAGACTTCATCTACTTTGCAGGTGTTGTCGAAAGGGTCGGTATTCAGGTTTTTGTTGGTGCGGTGTTGTAGCGTTGAACCCTGGGTCTGCCCCTGTGCCAACAAATGGTCCCACAAGTGATAGTTTTACATGCTTTGTGCATACTGTGTGAGACTTGCAAGGCTAAGTGCAAGTGACTGTGAGGTGTGCGCAGATCTCCTATCCCCTGCGGAGTAGGATTTTGATGCTATGTGCATGTAAGAAGCTTGAGAAGAAGATAATAGTTGGTGGATGTATCCCAAAGTTGGGGGTGAACCACGTATATACTGTGTTATGGTTTCTTTGTGCATTTTGATTATTTCTTTGTGTCTTTGATGTGATTTATGCTTAGTGTTKTTATCTTTATGAATGTTAGAAGCATCTGATATAATATCTTAGTTCTCAATGATGTGAATTARTGCTAGATCTGATCTGTTTCTTTATGCTAAGTTCTTAGATGTGTGGATTTGGTTGAGTATTGTGTTACTCTGTAATTAGGGTTTTTATCTACGAAGTGAATACTGGTTAAATACTGAAGAATGGTAATTKYTAAGTGCTTTGTTAAGGTGTTGTAATCACAGATCGGTGTCCCAGTTAAGGTTTYAGACACCTGAGTCCTGCAACCACCCCTRCCTCTACCTCGGGTGAGACTTCATATGCTTCCTAGATGTTTCCAAAAGGGTCRGTAGTTAGGGTTTTKTTGGTGCGTTGTTGTAGCGTTGAACCCTGGGTCTGCCCCTATGCCAACAATTTTTTAAATTTATGAGCAGATTACCAATAACATTAAATATGAGCAGTATACATAAACAATGAATAATAAGAAACCACACATATACACAATACATCAGTATTTTACATGGAAACCCAATGTGGGAGAAAACCAAATATTTTTTTTCTTATATGTCAAAAGAAATACATTCATAGGAAGCACCAACTTCATTGTTTTCCAGCTAGAATTGGAAGGAGGATACAAACCCATGGATTCTCAAGCTCCAACCTGAAGGAAGATACAAGTCCATTAGTTTTTTGGCACCAACCAGAAGTATTCTACAACGCCCTTTCCTTTCCCCATCCAACCATCTTGAAATATAAGTGCCAAAACACTGATACTTCCACTATCACTCTGTCACTGTCAATCTTTCCCTGTGAATCCTATCACTATTAAACCTATCACATAAACCTATACCAAAAACCTATCACAACCTATACCAAAAACCTATCACAATAATCTCCTCAACCAATTAAATATGTCACTATTACTACCACAACATGTCACTATTGCTATACTTCATCAAGTCCACTCAAACCCTTATGTCACAAACCATCATTCCAAGATCCACAAGAATGTATTCCAAATAAAATACTCATTAATTACTAAGACATTTCTCTGTATAATTTTTGTAGAATATAGAAACTAACATACATAGTAAACCATACCTCTCAACTTGTAGATGACATGATAGATTTGATCTTCAAAGATTTGGATTTTTCAACAGATCTGCGCACTATGCTCTGTAAAATCATTGATGGTTGCGCTTTGTCCCA
>JASDQU010736782.1:19631-55520 GCA_032191745.1 Picea mariana | reverse complement strand
TTTGGATTTTTCTCATTATTTTTATTAATATTCTTAGATGCCTTAAATGATGCTTCCTTCATGACTGAATTTTCTTTCTCTATCCTCGTCTCATAGGCTATGAGTATCTCATGTAACATTTCCATGGTCATTGTAGCTAAGTCCACTCTTTCTTCTATAGTTGAAATCTTTGGATAAAATCACATCATAAGAGTCCTTAGTACATTTTGAACAACAACATGTTCCTTCATTTCATCTCCTAGGCCTTTTTTAGAGTTTAGTACTTCATCAACTCATAGAAAGTAGGATGCACTATTTTCATATTCCTTTATATTCAATTGTTTGAACTTGGCTCTAAAGGTTTGAAGTTTGGATCTTCAAAATTTGGCGTCTCCTTCATAGATATTCTTCAGTTTGTCCCATCTTTCTTTTGTAGATTCACAATGCACAATCTTGTTGTATACTGATTTAGTCAAACCATTCAGGATAGAATTTTTGTCTCTATCATCATTATATTCAATTTTATTTCCATCCTTGTATGTCCAGGGAGTGGCTGGTGTTTTGTATCCATCTACTACTAATCTCCAAACATCAAATCATTGAGCCTAGATGTATGTTTTCATTCATTTGTTCCAAAATTCATAGTTTTGTCCATCAAACTATGGTACTGAAATCTTAGCATAGTCCATAATCTCCTTCTAGCAGTAAGAATGATTTCTGAAGGCCCTTCTCTGATACCAATTGTTGGGATATTGATATGGGGGTGAATCAATATTAGTACTTTAAATATGTTTAACCACAATATGTATTGTTGTTGGCCCTTGACCAAGTTTTGGATATCCTTGGTCAAGTTTGACCTACTTTGGGACTTCGACAGGCTATCGAAGGTGGAGCGCAAGTCGAAGAAGAGATCGTGGGATCTCGGCCCCTTTCTAGGACCTTTTGGGTTTTGGGCTTATGTAATGGGTATGGGTATGTCGGCCCATGGGTTTACCCATGTTTAGGCCTCTTTTGTAATGTATAAATAGAAAGCTAGGTGATGTAGGGAGTAGTTCGATCTATGTGATCAGAGAACAACTTTTTGGTAATGTGCTAAGTGCAACTTGTAATTGCTTTGTGAATACTATGTAAGACTTGCAAAGCTAAGTGCAAGTGATCATAAGAGATTGTGAAAAGGATTCGTGCTATAACCTAGCTCGATGAAGGAGGATCTAGCTGAGTGCGCACAGATATCATGTTCTATGTGGAGTAGGATCTTGTGGCCCCGTGCATGTAGACGATTGACTAAAGATAATAAAGAAGAAGAAGAGTTGGTGGACATAGACCCAGGGTGGGGGTGAACCACGTATATCCTGTGTTTCTATGCTTTGTGTGATGTATTGATTTGTTTTTGTGTTTACTTGCTTAAGTTCTTTGATATAGATGAATGATAGATTAAGATAGATCTTTTGATTATTTGTGCTTAATAATATGGATGAATGATAGATCTAACCTATGTGAATGTGCTTAGTTCTTGAATAGGCTATATCTGGGTGAAAACTATGGTGCTCTGTAATTAGGGTTTTATCTACAAAGTAGACACTGGTCAAATATTGATGAAATGTAATTGCTAAGTGTTTTGTTAAGGTGTTGTAATCACAAATTGGTGTCCCAGCTAAGGTTGTAGACATCGGAATCCTGCAACCACCCCTGCCTCTACCTTGGGTGAGACTTCATCTGCTTTGCAGGTGTTGCCAAAAGGGTCGGTAGTAGGGTTTTGTTGGTGCATTGTTGTAGCATTGAACCTTGGGTCCTCCCCTGTGCCAACAAATGGTTCTGTTTTCAGGACCTAAAATAGTGATTGTTGGGAACTAAAGAAAAGAAATCTTAGTGCGTAGATATGTTGCTTTAGTGTGCAGTAGTCTACTTAAATTGTGAAGCTCTGTGCTAAGAAGAAAAGTCAGATCTGAAGGAAAGAGGTAAGATATGAAGGCTTTGTGCTTTGTTAAATGTAAGAATAGTGAAAAGTTTTGATTGAAAAAAGAAAGATAAGTGGAAATTTTTGCTTCAGAAGTATGGATCTAGGTATGTTTGATAAATTTTGTCCTAGCTTGAAAAGTAGGGGCACAACTAGATGGAAGAATGTTTGGTATGAGTGGATTTATTAAAAATAATGAAAGATATGTTATTCCTATGCATAGAAAGAATGTTTGGACTAACAAATGGATGCAGGAACCTAGAAAGAATTTTTTGCAGGTTAATTACTGTGACCCTAGTGCACAATACATAAAAAGTTGGGGATCATTTAAGAGAAAGCGAGGATTAACTCTTTGTTACAGTTGCAGAAGACTGAGCCATCTTACTAAGGATTTTCTTGATAGAAAACCTAGTTGTCTTTGTTGTAAATCTAAGGACCATGAAGTTTTGGATTGCCCTAGAATGATTGGTAAGGTTGAAAGAATGAAAATGAGACCAGAAAACCCCGAGGAAGGACAAGAAACTGAGACCATGGTAGAACCCCAGAAAGAATAAGAGATTGTATTACTACGAATGAAAGAAACCCTAAATGACCACATAAATATCAATTTATCGAAGATCTTCAAAGAAAAAGAGTGCATAGAAACCAGAATAGGAGACTTCGACATAGACTGTGTTCTAGATGAGGAAAGACAGGTGAATATTATGACATAAATAAATTGGGAAACTTTAGGAAATCCTGCTATGATTCCTTCATTAGGAGGAATAGGATTATTTAGAGGAAAGATGATAACCCTATGTGGAAGACTCACCCAAATAGTTATGAGTGCTCATGGAACTACGACAAAGGAAGATTTTGAGGTTGTTAAATTTATTGAGAACAACTCCCCATTTGATATGTTATTAGGAAAACCCTGGATTGAGAGAAATTAGACCAGAAGAAAAGAAGAGGAAGACTTAGAACAAAAGAAGAAAGAATTAAAAGATTTCATGACAAGGAGGATAATGCACTTGATTGAAGAATAGGAGAACATATCAAATCTATTTAAAACCAGAAACCTGGATGTCGAATTTGAACGAACATAAGAAGATTCACAGAAGAACGGAGCACCTACCCAAGACAAAGAATAAGTATTTCCCTTGAACCCTAGGAAATAATCTCAACAGCGCAAAGTTACTATACCAAAAGGAGATAAGAATCAAAATGGGAAGAGGAACCCAATAACGCATATCATAGGGAAAAAGGATAGAAGCTCAGTAAGAAGAAAGCGAAGCTAGAAAAATTGATGGAGGTTCTGGAGGGGACTTCCCAGAGGGAAGGTTTGCAAAACTGGAACTTCACCGGGATATCAAAACAACAAAACATGGCACTTCGCCATGGTGGAGAGATATAGTTGTTGAAAGCACTATAACCATTAGCCTGATGCCCCGAACGGTTAGAACATTAGTTATGACCAGAAATCTTTCCATCGTATCATTGGGACCGCGTTGTAACAGACATAACTGCATTGATGAAGGCCTCTTGGCCATTGGAGAAGATCCATTACATCACTGTCTACTTATTCCATCGACTGTTTCACCAAGAACACTTTTGAAAATTGTATTCAAGACAACAAGAGAACTCATTGCTACCGCGTTTTGTTTATTGAGATCAAAACTTGTTCCATTGCTTTGAGCATTCATTTATTCACCTGATTTATCTAATCTGAGCATGTATGTTGGACAAGCTCAGCACCGTAAAGAAAGTTGTCAAAAAAATTCTAATCAACCTTTTGGTAGAGAGAGTGATTTCCACATGCATTCAAGCTTCATCAACACGAGGAGTGCAAGCCTCCCCGTCCATTGTTCGCAGATCCAGACCATCCCGTGTTGCAGATGAGAAAAGAACTAAGAATAGAGATGACTTAGCGAATGCAGAGTTAATCCTATCTTTTATGCCCAATTACATCCCGTCTATAGATAGTGCGGTGAATCGTAACAGTGTCCCAAGGGACTTTGACTACACAGTCATCACGACGTACCTCCTGAAGGGGATACACGCAGTCAGACTACAATTGGAGAGGATTCCAACCTTAAAGATCAATGAATATAATCTAGGGGACCACAAGACCTATGGCATGCTCACGCCTCACAAGTACTTGACTAAGATGAAGGGAAAGAGATCAAATATCATTCCCCAGCCATGGACCATGAACATCGCGCAGTCCACAATCCTTAAATTCATGAAAATTCCACACTTTGGAAGGCACCAGGAGGTTAATGCGTGCGTTAAACTCCTGTTGTTGTGCTTCCATGATGGTTATTTATGGTTAGATAGGTGTATTATCGTCGATCCGGTGTTGATATATAGGATCACCAGATTGAGCATGCAGGGACCCAACCCGCAGGACTTCTACCTAGGGAAGGCTGCAGATCATGCCCTAGCACAAAATATTAAAGATATCTATGGTGATGTAGAGAAGGGGATGCAAGGCTACAAGGTAGCCTCCATTTAGAATGGTGCAGTGTGCCTCACTTTCCAGTTGATTGTTGGTAAGATAGTTTGAAAGAACATACCCATGCAAGTCACAAGGTTTTTGGTTGACCTCACAGGAAATTGTGTGGAGGGATTATAGATGAACTGGGAGAAGTACTTATTCAACCATATAGAATTCGATTGTCGATAAGCTCAAGATCAGGGCTACGAGTTCCACTTTAGCTGGTTGTTGATCCTCATCGTGTTTACATCTTGGGAGATGCTAGAAGGTGTGACCTTCTCGGACATCAAGCCATTTGAGAAGTTTGTTGCGAAGTTGACCATGATCTCGTACTCGATCGACATGGGAAAATAGTGTCATTCGAACACAGTATTCCATACCTACTACCTGCGGCTGAAAAGGGCTATCGAAGTTTTCCCCCAGATGACTACAAACACTCTGGATAGGATCAAACCCCTTATGAAGTTTTGCGCAGATAGACATTTCATATATATCACTGCGTGCATAGATGAGAATAAAGAAGAGATTCAGTCATAATATAATCTCACCGAGGAGGACCTGGAAGAAATCACTAAGGAATGGCCCGCAAAGTTCCTTATACCAGTTGCTAAGGCAGAATTATTTGACCCAAACCTCATTGGAAGCCCGGTAGTTACCCGCGAGGAGTATAATGCACCCAACAGTAGAAAAAGGATGAAGAACAAAGATGTACAAGAACTGAGAAATGCCTCAGAAGAGACTGTCTCAAATTCACCTAGCGGAGGAGGAGGTGATGAGGTGGACAAAGACAAGAAATAAGAAAAAGTAGGGAAAGAAGATAAGAAAGAGTAAGGTGATGTAACCCCACCATGGAACCCCCTTGATGATGCAGATCCATCGAAGAAAAGGAAGGTTTCCACCACAAAACCTACATTGCGAAAGAAATCCAAAGAAAGAAAGTTGAAGCTTCAGACTGTACTCACGATCAATGACTTCAATTTCATCATCGCAGTCATATCAGACGCTTCGCAGGAAATTTTGTAGAACAACGAATCCAAGTAAGAATCCGTGTATGACAAAATCACGAGAGAGCTGAGAGGAGTACAGTAGGCCCTTCACTCCAGCAGCACAGTATCCACTATGCCCCCACCATCAGAAGAACCAAAATTGGGAGATGAGCCTTGTTGTTTCTGAGTTTATGTTTTAAGGCTATAAAACATACCTTCAAGGCATCCGTAAATGATTTAAAAGGAATGATTTAGAAATAATAATTTAAAAGAAGGTAAAGTCAAAATCATTTTCTCAACTGTCTTTGTATTACTTCTTGTTGTTCTTGGATGCTAATGTCACGTTCAATAGCAGCCCATGATCGTTCTAGTTCTACCCAATTGGTTGTTGTCTGTAAAATGGTGTTAAATAGGTTTAAAGCGATGCTAGTTTGGTCTTGGAGTCCGGGTTAAATATTGGGTTGTCTAACACTTGGAACAGTCATGGAGGATAAATCTTTATTTATTTATAAAAAGGTTTTAATCAATTTCTTACTTCAGATTTCCAAGGATGAGATCAAGGAAAACAATTTTGAAATCTAAAACAGTAATGTAAGCACATTCAAGGCCGTTTCCTGGTTTTGTAACAATTTCGTGAATGTAAACAGCAAATAAACACTACAGAGAAATACAAGGCTTTAATCAAGAAAGAATATTATATTTCAATAGACAATAATGAAAGAAAAGACGAAGTTTCTAACAAGGGTTAAGTATTAAGGAACAAAAGCTTCACAGGTCTTGAAATTACTAAAAGCAATTTCAGAGGAAAAACTATAAATCATTTGACATCCAAACCAATCTGAAATATAAATCAATGATATATATAGCTTCAAATTGATTTACTTGTTAGATATAACATTAAAAGGAAAAATTCAACAGAGTATGATAAACAGGGAGAAAACACATAGTTACAAAGTTGCAGGATCCAGAATCTCGTTTGCGATTTAGAGTCTGATGTATTTCAAAACTGATATTACAAAAATGGCTCTTTCCAAAATTTCTGAAGCCCTTTCTCAGCCTCTAGAAACTATATTTATACATTTTCATCAAAGTTTCTCATTGGTCATTAACCAACTTCCTAATATTACGGTTACATAAAAATAATGTCAACTGTTTACAATTTCTTTTAAATTTCTAATAATAAAAACATTTAAAAAATGTTTCAAGATTGCGTTGACGAACTTTCTTTTTCTACATCAACACACTAAACACATTTTCCCAAAAAATTTACTAAGATCCTGGGAGCTTCAAGTATCTCATTTTCTTCAAATGAGAAAAATCTCCTCTGTAATTCGGGCAACCGAATTTCTATCATTCTTTCTGTGAATTTAACAGTTTTCAACGTTAAACTTGAAGTCACCATCCACTTGTTGATCTCTGTGATGTTGATCAATTTGATGTTTGAAATCTCTGCTTTCTTTTCCTCCATCTCTTCTCTAAACCTCAACTAGTGCTTGGCAATATTGACTTCACCTAACAATCCTGAACAACAATCTATTCCGATATTCAATGAATCTCTTTCAAAGAGATCGAAGATTCCTTGGCATTCTTCATTAACTTCTCTTGTGATTCGTTTATATTCAGCCAATTTTGATTCCCACACTTTAATCATTATATCTCCTTTAATCTGTTCAGAAATAGATAATTTCTGAGTCTTTTCAATTTCTTCCTTTGATCAGGAAGCCACTGTTTTCTGAAAAGTTGTCCTAGCTTCTTTCACCTCTCTTTCTTTCTGGAACACATTCTCCAAGGACTTATTTGATTCCTGATAATAATTCTGGATTATTTCCAAATTCAAGATTACTTTATGTTGTTCCTCCTCTATTCTTGCATATATCTCTGATGTCTGTGTCCTGAAATGTTCAAGTTCAACTACCTGGTTAGTAATAGAAATAATCTTATCATGCAACTGTTTGTTCTCTTCTCCTAGTTTTTGAACCTGTTCCTGTGTGACCTATATTAAATGTTTTGCCTCATCCAAATCTTTATTTAATTTTTGGATTTCTTGCATATCTTTGAGTCTAGCTTGTTCTAAACCCTTATGTATTCCCCAAGCAATATTTCTTTCACTTTCTTTTATTTTGTCTTGCAACTGGATTATTGTTTGATCCTTCTGTTCAATCATAGTTGTTAAATTTCCCACAGAATACATATTAGTTGATGCTATAGCACCCATTGTTCCTGCTAATTCCATAGAGAACTCTCCTTCCTTGAGTTTCTTTCCATGTATGATAACTCTATGCCTTTTAATCGTTCCTTCTCCTCTTGGATGAATTTCTTGTTTCAAGACTGCTCTTCGCTTTTTGCTGGAAAAATAATCTGACGAGGGGATTTCATCTCTTGAAATCGGCTATAGGTCACTGACATACAAAACTCCTTCATGAGGGGTTCTGAAAGTATATTGTAATGGAGTTAAAGAGGTGATAGGACTACCAAGTTCTTTTGAAGCAGTTCCTCCAATCTTTTCTGGAACATCGTCAAGAATTATTGGACTTGTTTCCAGTCCTTTTCCTTTCTTTGTCCCTGGTTCTTTTATCTGAGAACCCTCTGTTTTTTGAGGAGGTATCTCAGTATCTTTCAACTTACCTTTGTCATTTGGTTTACCCTGAGTATTAGTTTCAAACCCTAGAGGGGTTTCGTCCTGTTCTAGCAATGGGGTCGAAATTTCACCCTGTAAAATCTTCGGCAGACAGCTTCGCCTATGGCTTTGAAAAGATACAAACCCAACCTATGAGTCAGGTGGCAAGGCCTGTACTTTGTTCTGCACTTCCTCATAAAACTTAACATCTTTAAAAATATCATCATAAATAGAAACTCCATGTTCATATGCCTTTAAATTGCAATGTATGTAATGCCTACTTATTATTTGGTAGGGGTCATAAAACTCCAATTCATTAATGGAAATGGGGTCATAAAACAGATAGCATCCATAATATATGCAGACATATAAAAAGAAACTGGTTGTCCCTTTGACCTGGCTGCTTTATAATTTAAAATTTCTTGTGTCAGGTTATCCGATAAAATTTTATGCCAGTTAAAACCATTTCCATTTCCAAATTTTTCTAAGAAGGGTACCCAGTCTACATGAAAGTGACAGGGATCCTTTCTTCCAAAAAGTATGCATAACATCATGGCTACATAAACCATATATTCGTTTAAGGACGTTGTAGCATAAATCCCATGAGAATCAGCCCTAAAATTTGCTTTAGACCTTGCCCATCCTTTAATCATGTCGGGGTATGTCTGGTCTGCCTCAATACATTATTTTCTCTTAAATTCAGCTAAAAATTCAGCATTAAAGGTGTGTTTATAATTCGACGATAGTTTATACATTACTTGAATGTGCTCAGGCCAAAATGAGCCGACGATAGCTCCTTGCTCGTTCTGAATACTCCTTGTTGGGATATCTACCTTATCTAGAGCCCAGCCAACCATCTCAGTATATGCCACCAGCCTCGGACACGTAGCAACCTTATGAAGTTCAGACTCAGCAACGTCCCGTAGATGATTTTCAGAATCAGGGTCTACATACTTTAACTCATCTTCCAGCAATTCAATAATTTGAGTCCATGATTTGATGGAGTGTATGGCATGTGGAGTAGTATCAGAGATAATGTCACCTTCCTGTGGTTCTTCGTTTTTTTTCGGTGCTTTTTTGGGTGCCATAGCTCTGCGCTTGACTTGAGAACCTATCATAGAAAGTGGATGAATAAGCTCATCTTTAGAATGAAAATATAGACGTTTCGAATGTTTACTTTGAATATATCATAAAAATATTGAGATTTGTACATCTGTTACGAAGTTAAAGCTCTTAATGCAAAATATATTTTCGGAGATCTGCATTTAATGTCCGTACTTAGGCTTTCTCGGCAATTTCAAATAAAATAGAAACTTACTTAATCGGACAACGACGCATTAATGAACATTCAAAGAAAGATTAACTTTAATCATATTTTGGAAATAGGATTTATTAGTATTAAGTATGAATTAAATCTGAAAACATCTCTTTTCGGGGTTTTGGAAGTCGTGATGTCAAAAGGTATGTCATCGAAGAAACCCGATCACCGAAATCGCAAAATTGTGAAATAGTGATGTTTTATTTAAAACCAAAACATCATTAGTTTAATCTATCAGTATTTATGAAATCGAGATTTCGGGAATTATGATGACAAGAGACGCGTTCTTTCAGAACCGCGAATGTCAAAATCGTGACATAATTATTTAACTCTTAAACCTTTCTTATAAGAGGTTAAACTAATTTGTGCTTTTACTTAAGATTTAAATGCATAGGGAAATCAGAGATCGGGGTTTCGTGATTCAATTTTCATCAATCGTTTGTATACGGAAAACCCTAAAACCTGAATTTTTAATGTTTAACTGAAAAACTCGTGAATTTAAAATTATACTCCGTTTAAATAATTTTCAAAGAGCGTTGGAAAAACTTATATTTTTGTAAAATTTTTCCCATATTTATTCAAAAAGTAAATGACAAAAAGGTGTCACAAATTTAGACATGACGAAATTCTGATTTTAAGAAAGCCGAAACCCGAAAAACACAAAAAAAATAAAAATCTAGGCCTTAAGGATTAAAGATTTTAAGATATGTTTCAACAAGCCTATCCAACTCTGTAGACTAGCTGATGCAACCAAAGCCCACCTTTGTCGAGTGCAAGAAGAGAAAGAACATGCCACAGTGGCCCTGAAGAAAGCACAAGAATAAATGGTAGAGAAACGTCAGGTTGAACAAAAGGAGAAGGAGGACCTTCAAGCCAAGTTTGAAGAAGAGAGAGCGTAGGCCAAGCAAGAAAAAGAACAGTTCCTCACAGAACAACTAGGAGTCAAAGAAACAGTCAACCGAGCACTTCGATCTGTGACAGCATTAGATCCAAAGGTATAATATCGCATGGAGCGGAAAGTTGCACAACTCACAGAAGATATCCAACAACTACAACAAAGAATAACATACTCAGAGCTCTGCATAGTGCCCAGCACTCCACCGAATGTACAAGATTGAAGAGAAGTAACTACTCGAAGTGTAGTTGAAATAATCAAGGCCCTCACCATGGAATGTAAACAGCTAAGTGATCACAATGCCCAAACTTATGAGCAACTCAATGAGGATTCTGAATTAAAGGCACTAGAGTCACAACTCCAGGAGGCAAATCAACAAGAAAAAATAGTATAGGTGTAGTTGAAGCCCCTGTCAGCAGTCGAAAGGATGAAGCGATCCCAACAACATCACAATTCCCAATAGCAGGTCCACACCATTCAGAGCAAAGTAATGGAATTGACTAAGAGACTCCAGCCAATTTAGGATGATGCTTTCCAACTATTTGCAGAGATTGAAGTCTGAGGAACAGAACTAGAGAAAGTCGTCACTGCAATAAAAAAATGCTTAGAGGGACCTGTTAATGAAGCAGTAATCCAAGAGTTCACTGAACAGGAGGTTGTGGCATAGAAACAGGTTGAAGCAGCTCGAGCCAAGCTCGAGGCTTTCAAAGGAGAGCTACCCAGACTAGAGTGACTCAAGACGAGTCACATGTGAGTGTTGGGGGCCTGTTGGCCCTTGACCAAGTTTTGGATATCCTTGGTCAAGTTTGACCTATTTTGGGGCTTCGACAGGCTGTCGAAGGCAGAGCGCAAGTCGAAGCAAAGATCGCGGGATCTCGGCCCCTTTTTAGGGACTTTTGGGTTTTTGTCTTATGTAACGAGTATGGGGATGTTGGCCCATGAGTTTACCCATGTTTAGGCCTCTTTTGTAATGTATAAATAGAAAGCTATGTGATGTAGGAAGTAGTTCGATCTATGTGATCGGAGAAGAAGATTTTGGTAATGTGCTAAGTGCAACTTGTAATTTATTTTTGCATACTGTGTAAGACTTGTAAAGCTAAGTGCAAGTGATCATAAGAGATTTTGAAAAGGCTTCGTGCTATAACCTAGCTCGGGGAAGGAGGATCTGGCTGAGTGCGTGCAGATCTCCTATCCTATGCCAAGTAGGATCTTGTGGCTCTGTGCATGTATACGATTTACTGAATATAATAAAGAAGAAGAAGAGTTGGTGGACATAGCCCTAGGGTGGGGGTGAACCATGTATATCATTTGTTGCTATGATTTTTGGGATGTATTGATGTGTTTATGTGTTTACTTGCTTAAGTGTTTTGATATAGATGAATGATAGATAGATCTATTAATTATTTGTGCTTAATAATATGGATGAATGCTAGATCTAACCTATGTGAATGTGCTTAGTGCTTGAATAGGCTATATCTGGGTGAAAGATACGGTGTTGTATAATTAGGGTTTTATCTGCGAAGTAGATATTGGCTAAATACTGTTGAACTGTAACTGCTAAGTTCTTTTTTAAGGTGTTGTAATCACAAATTGGTGTCCCAGCTAATGTTGCAAACATCGGAGTCCTGCAACCACCCCTGCCTCTACCTTGGGTAAGACTTCATCTACTTCACAGGTGTTGTTAAAAGGGTTGGTAGTTAGGTTTTTGTTGGTGTGGTGTTGTAGCGTTGAACCCTGGGTCTGCCCCTATGCCAACAAACGGTCCCACAAGTGATAGTTTTACATGCTTTGTGCATACTTTGTGAGACTTGCAAGGCTAAGTGCAAGTGATTGTAAGAGACTGTGTAAGGGATTTGTGTTGTAACCTAGCTCGAGAAAGGTGGATCTAGTGAGGTGCGCGTAGATCTCATGTCCCTTGCAGAGTAGGATTTTGATGCTATGTGCCTATAAGAATATTGACAAGAAGATAATAAAGAAGAGAAGAGTTGGTGTATGTATCCCCAAGCCGGGGGTGAACCACGTATATCCTATTTTATGGTTTCTTTGTGCATTTTGATAATTACTTTGTGTCTTTGATGTGATTTATGCTTAGTGTTGTTATCTTTATGAATGTTAGAAGCATCTGATATAATATCTTAGTTCTCAATGATGTGAATTAATGCTATATCTGATCTGTTTCTTTATGCTAAGTGCTTAGATGTGTGGATTTGGTTGAGTATTGTGTTACTCAAAAATTAGGGTTTTTATCTGCGAAGTAAATACTGGTTAAATATTGATGAATGGTAACTATTAAGTGATTTTTTAAGGTGTTGTAATCATAGATCGGTGTCCCAACTAAGGTTGCAGACACCTAAGTCCTGCAACCACCCCTGCCTCTACCTCGGGTGAGACTTCATATGCTTCTCAGGTGTTGCTGAAAGGGTTGGTAGTTAGGTTTTTGTTGGTGCATTGTTGTAGCATTGAACCCTAGGTTTGCCCCTGTGCCAACAATTGTTTAAATTTATGAGCATATTACCAATAACATTAAATATGAGCAGTATACATAAACAATGAAAAATAAGCAACCACACATATACACAATACATCAGTATTTTACATGGAAACCCAATGTGGGAGAAAACCAAATAATTTTTTTCTTATATGTCAAAATAAATACATTCATAGGAAGAACCAACTTCCTTGTTTTCTAGCTACAATTGGAAGGAGGATACGAACCCCTAGTTTCTCAAGCTCCAACTTGAAGGAATATACAAGTCCATTAGTTTTTTGGCACCAACCAGAAGCAGTCTACAACCCCCTTTCCTTTCCCTGTCCAACCGCCCTAAAATATAAGTGCCAAAATACTGATACTAGCACTATCACTCTGTCGTTGTCAATCTTTCCCTATGAATCTTGTCACTATAAAACCTATCGCATAAACCTATAACAACAACTTGTCACAACCTATACCAAAAACCTATCACAATAATCTCCTCAACCAATCAGATATGTCACTATTGCTATACTTCATCAACTCCACTCAAACCCTTATGTCACAAACCATCATTCCAAGATCCACAAGAATGTATTCCAAATAAAATACTCATTAATTACTAATACATTTATCTGTATAAATTCTATAGAATATAGAAACTAACATACATAGTAAACCATACCTCTCAACTTGTAGCTGACATGATAGATTTGATCTTCAAAGCTTTGGATTTTTCAATAGATCTGCACACTATGCTCTGTAAAATCGTTGAGGTATGTGCTTTGTCCCACTGTGGCTCACATATTTATTTTCTTTTATGAGAGTCTGTGTTTTCCTTCATTGAACCATGCAGATGCCCATGCTCTTCATTCATTGCAGCTCGTAGATGTTCGCGCTCTTCCTTCACTACAAATCACAGATGTCCACACTCTTCCTTCACTGCAACTTGCGGATAAATTCAAGAAAACCATACAATAGTAAGTGCAACTTTGTCCCTTCGACTCTTGAAACTTGCCTCTTCACTGAACTTCCATTCCTTAGACTCACTACTTCAAATTTGTTAATAGTTCCTTCCCATAATACTTTACACCATAAATATTCAATGTGCTCAATAGGTGCTAATGGGCGTCTCTTGGTCTCTTATTTATACTTTCCAAGTTCCTTCCTTTAGGGGACATCTTCTAACTATTTTACCCATATTATATCTTCTAGGGCTATCCCACTTTCTTGTTGCAACTACTTTACCCAGAATTAGTAAACTCATAACTTCTTCTTGAAACTAATTTATTTTTAATTATTTTCTTATTGCAAGAACTTTACTCATAATTAAATCCTAGTTTCAACCACTTTGACTAACAAACTTCTGGATGACTTTCTAGGAGCTTCTAGAATAATTGACTTCTTGTTGACCTTCTAGGGGTATCTAGAATATTCTTGAGGGTCCTCCAACTTTACAAATCCATATCTCCTCAACCGTGAGGAACCACGTGACCTACCACATATCACCAGAAATGAAATGACATGTACTATCCATATATGATAGTCTTCCATACAATCACATTGTCCTTCTTGTCCATATTCCTTAATCAACTTTATGTTCCTTAAACAAACCTATGGGGCTACCATAATTTTCTACGGTACTTGCTTCAGGTTTGAAATCAATGGAAATCAACACAATCTTTCAATATTGAGGTTAGGGAATGAGGGTTAGGAGGCATCAATTTTTTTGAGAGGGGGTGAGTTTTTAGGGTAAGGTTTCCTCATATTTCTCTACTTATATTTAAACCTAAACAAAACTTAAATTCATGTGAGAGAAATCATACCTAATTCTTACAATGACATGTGGTCGATGATGGGGAATGCTCAATGACAAGTAGTCATTCTTACATGGGGTGGCTTCTCAATGTACTCTAGATTATATATTTCTCTCAACAACAAGAAATGAGATTGTGAACCTTGCGGATGGGGAGGAATTTATAAGACTATATTTGACATGAAAATTGATGTACCAAAGGTGGTCACCATTGGTATGAAATTTTGTGTGTCAAGAATGTAGAATATATCATCATCGGTAAGGAATTTGGGTATCGGTAACAATTGTCTAAAGTATGTTGGTGTATCGATGTCAATGAATTGAAGTTTTCCTATGAGATGGTTTAGGTGTCAATGACTATCATGGAAACTTCCCTAGTAAAAGAAAAACGTGTGTATTGGGGATGATCGTGTAAACATTCTTGGTGTATCGACGTTGATGGATGGAAGGTGATTGATTTGTCAGCTAAATTTAGAGAAACTCCACTGGTACACTAACTTATGCTCGAAAATAACTAAGTAATATTCCCTTTCAGTGTACCGGTAAGTTCGTGAAAAGTGCATCGATATTTCTTGTATCAGTGAGTTCATCGTAAACTCATGGACATTACCTATATCAGTGATTTTTAAAGAACTTACCAGTATTGATAGAATCCCAAAACTTTCAAGTTAATAAACCGTCCCAATGAAATATCATGAACACTTCATTAAAGATCATGAGAATGATTTTCTTTCATCAACAAGTTGAGAGTCATAAGACAAAAATGAGGGTCCTTGTTTCAATCATGAGAATGAGTTTCCTTCATCAACAAGTTGAGATTCATAAGACAAAAATGAGGGTCCTTGTTTCTTGGAAGGAATTGAGTCTTTGAGAAAGGATACAATAAAAAAGGAAGGTCTTGGTACTTGGAACATAAATTGTCATCACACTCAGAAAATCCATGAATTTATGAAAAATTTATCTAAACACACGAATTTGAAGAATGGAAACATTTATGGTGCATAACCCAAGGAAGAATGAGTTGGTACCACAGTTTTAAAAGTGTGTAATTCAATGAGGTAAGTTCAAATAAAGGAAGAGGAAGATTTCGTCCATGCCCACATCTTATTGATCACAACAATATACCCCTTTTTTAAACTGGACCATTTTGGGAAGGAAAGTGAGGTAGTGTAAGGAAGTGATGCATTAGGAATGCTGAGGATGCAAGTTGATTATGCATTTCTTTAGTGTTGCTCCGATATGAATGAATATCTATTTTCCTAATGGAGTCACCTCAGTGTCACAAGCCTTTCTCCACTACGAGTGAGCATCCATAGCCCCAATGGAGATACTTACATGTCCCAAATGAATTTGAATACCTTTCCCCAAGCCTTTACATTTTAATGTGAAATTGGTCTTGAATTGAGGGAGATGTGGATGGGGGGATTCTAGTTTCCCTTTAAAGGTATGTGGGATGACAATTGTGAAAGTGAGATATGGAAACTTGATTACATATGAGCTAACTTCACATGCCTTGAGTACTACAATTTTCTTTCTAAAATAGTTTCCATTTTGTTAATTTCACAAAGACACCAAATCTAATCTTATGTATGACCATTCACTCACTCGTGCAATGATTTAAGAACGCAATTCTCATCTTGTAAATAACCATGTTGCAATATTGAATATGATTTGGAGTTATGCACAACAATGTTTCATAGAGACAAATAAAATCTATTCAAATCCACAACACCAAGTTACCTTGGAAATGGTAGCCAAAAATATTGAAAGACAAAAAGAAAACCTAACTAGAATAAAAAAACAAATTAAAATGCAAAGCACAAATTGCATCAAGTATGCGTAAAACAAAGCAAAGTAAAAATTAAAGATGGGAAAACAAACTATTTATTTATGTACAAGGGAAAGTTGTCTCAAAGGCTAGTTGATGTAGTGTTTAAGAATTTGGCCATTGACGGGGAGGTCTAAATACTCATGAAGATTTAATAGTAATTTGGTTGGTTAAAATTTCCCAGAATTATTTCTCTCTTCTTGAGTACATGTGCATTTTCTTGATGTTTTTTCTTCCATAATGTAGTCTTTTCTTGGTTTCCCATGTAATCTAGAAGATTACAACATTGGTGCCATTGCCTCTTCATTAGTTTTCGATGACAATAGTACTAAACAATGGAGGATTTAACCTGCAAAAGAAAAATGAGATGAAGAATATGCAATTTGGAATATATGCTCATTGATGTTGCTTATTAACAAAGATTCTCACCAACTTCTCCAATTATTTAGAAAATGCCTAAATCTATGAAGAAAAGAAAGGAGAATGAGAATTCAAGGTAGTAGTGGTGATGGATGGAGAGGAGTTTAGAAGGCTGCAACATCAACATAAACATAATATTATGAAAGGATATGGTGAGGGAGACTGCATCAATGGTTGGAGAGAAGAGCATCTTCAGGGAATTCTCTAATTTATTGAGGAGAATACTCACAATATCTTCCAAGGAATCTCTATGGATGTGGGGAAATAGTATTTTATAGCATTCATCGAAGAACTTGTCGAGAGTAGTCAATTGTTAGAGAACAAGTGGGAAAAGATATTATTCACTAGAAGTGCATGAGTAGGGAGGATTTATATTTCCACCACTGCAAAAAATAAAACACTAATCTCCATGGTTGAAGAGGAGTATAGACCTTCACTTGTAACTTACTAGTTCAGTAAATTATCAATATTTCCATTTATTGGATTCTGGAGGCCATTAAATCCTATGAGTTTCAACATTCAAAGAAAATACTACAGAAGGTAAGCACTGTGTTTTCATTATCATCTGGAATATTTGAATACAAATTCTTGATATACACAATTCATATATTCAGAAACACCCTTTTCACATGCGGTTCTTCATAGCTATATATTCATGCAGACCATTTCATTACAACCTGATTAATATTGATATAGATAGTGGGATTGGGTTTCTTGCTTATTTTTTACATTGAAGAAACTCGATAATTTGAAACCGTCATCTTCTGTTATCGAGCGCCCTCGAGGGCAGTCAATAACAGAAGATGACAGTTATAAATGGCGAATTGGATCTAAATCAAGTAATGTATGATGGTAAGAAGTGTCGATGACTCATAGGCATTGATGGCCTATCAAATTTAGAGGTCTTCTACTGGTATGGAAAATTGCAATGGTTCCATAGTAAGACTCACCTTAACATGAAAGTTTGTTGAAGTCAAATGTTATGGGGGTCAATGGAATAAGAAAGAAATGATGACTCTCTTTGTTTCAACCGAGACTCCTCATTGAAAAGATAATGAGAGTCAAGATATTTCTACCCTTCTAGAAACTATGTTGATGTTGGTAGGAAGGGAGTCATGACGTTAAGAAGCAAAGGGCATCTTGAAATCGATTGAGAGATAGGTGATATCAGGTACTAACGAGTAACATGGATGAATTCAAGAGACTATGGGACTCTAGACTGTCCTTGGTTGGGGTTTTGAAGGATGATTGGCAGCAACCGAAAAAATGGATCTAGTATCAGGGGGGCAACTAGACATGGGGTTAAACTGTGTTGGAAGCTGAAAAGGTGGGTGAATGCAGAAATTGTGGTTACATGGATTTGGGATACTTGAGGCTTGTCAAAGATGGCTATATGAAAAAGGGTGGATGCCCCAACCAAGGGCTACATAGGTTGATTTTCTAGGTAAAAGAAGACCATTGGGGATGATGACTAAAAAATCTATGTATATGTTGAAAACAAGGGCTTTATAAAATTATGAAATGAATAAAGAATAATTTGGGTTGAGTATACAGATATAGAAATGGGTGCCCTGGTGAAAGATAACTTGGCCTGTTTAGGGCACAAGTTTGTGAAAGAGAATTGATGGAGGGTGGGGGCCCCATGGGTGGGTTTCTATATTAGGTAAATGGATGGAGGACAATTTGCAGATGGGAAAACAGATGGTGGATGAGATGGAGGGCTAATGGAACTGTAGGGGTGCATTCAACAAAACCAAGTGTAGGATGATATCACCCAGGAGTCCTTTAGGAAGGTTAGAAATATGATAAGAAGAAGTATGGGTTTCATTCTCGGAAGTGAAAAAACTATCAGCACTCCCAATCCTAGGGGGTGAAAACAACATGAGTGTCAAGTGTCCAAGGGGAACTAAGAATGGAAAAAATCATGTGGGGGAAAGTGCTATCAGTTGACAGTACCAAAATGTGGCAGAGGTAAAGGTACTTGTAAAGCTGGATGTAGGGACCCTAAAGGAAAATGTCAGAGCGTGTGACTGGGATATGCAATTGTTTACAGAGGGGGTAATTACATGCCAGTGTTGAACATATACTTGAAGGGGTTGTAACCTTACTTAACAAGTACCCACACATAAAAATCCAAATACCCAACGTCAACAATATCTGATGATAAAGAACATATAACAATTATTTGATAAAATTGAATGTGAGCATGCGTACATGAACGTGGAAAGAAGAAAATTCTCCTCCGGGGAGAAGTGCAGATGATAACCAGGAGAATATGAATGTGTAGATGGTTGTATCAGGATTTTGTGGTCGAGAACGGTTCAGAAAACGGACGCTCTGGGCTCCTATACCAGAATGTGGTAGTTGGGGAAAATGGCTTATATATGGATGGTGGACCCACAATGCCACCTCATTTGCACCGACATTATTGGTGATCTGGAAAGAGTGTTTTGAGGTGATTTGGAAGATTACGAGAGCTTGGGGCTACCGATCAAGAAGTTGCGAGAGAGAATTTAGTGGCCTTATCCTCCCAGACTTTGTGAATTTTAGGGAGGTTATATAAGGACTGTATGGAGGGTCGTATAGGGTTTTTTTAAGGGTAGGTTCCCTATAGTGCACGGGAAATAGGTGAATACCCATGCATGGGTGCATGGGTAGGAGTCGATTTCCTACACATATGTGTGAGTTTATCCCAAACATTCGTGCATTTGTGAATGCATGACTGTAATGGGTAACCCCACACATAATGTGCGGTTGTGAGGATTACAACCATGCATATGGGCGCATGTTATAGGTATACAGGTGCGCATTGGATGCGTGACTGTATTGGATAAAGCCATGCATTGTGTGAAGTCTCATGGATGTATGATTTTTATTATTATTATTATTTTATGTATGAGGTAGTTGATCAGGTGTTTCTGGGTGAATGCAGGTGATTAGTAGAGTTGGTGATGATGTCAATCCATTGGCGAGACCGAGACTGGGATCGTTTGAGAGAGGTTTTGAGGGAGCAACCAGTAGTGCACAGACATTTGGTGGCATGTGGTTTATTGAAGTTCTTTGACTATTCGTTGATATGGTCACAAGATTTCTTACTGTAATTTTTTATTCGTATGTGGAGCACTAACCTGCAATGCTTTATGGTGCGAGGTGAGTAGTTGTCGTTCTCTGCAGTAGAGGACATTTATTTTCTGACAGGACTCTCATTCCGGGCGAGGGTATTAGTGGTTGATCCCCATCTTCCAGGGGAGGATACAGTACAGAGTATCGTGGCATGACATTGTTCTGGGTCGAACCCAATGTTGAGTTCGGTAGTGCGGATTGAGGCCCTTGATGACCTGCTGAAATAGTGTATAGAAACCATTGTGGTGAGTATTTATGGATCCTTAGCCACTCAGTGGATCACATGTGTGTTGATGACGATTTTTTTCAACATGACTTAGTCGAAAAAGCATTTTCAGGCTCCCTCTCCAGTCACACTACTTGCGCAAAGTTTTGATTTTTCACATTAAATATCGACGCATTGTTCGTAACACTTGAATTACTACTAAGAAGATCCTTTTACTCACTCATTGCATGATTCACACTGTCTTATTTTGCAAAAAACACACATGTCAAAGACCATGTTATTTCACTAAATATACTATTTCCTTAGTTCTACATGATTCACTCTGGAAAAAAAATTCTCATGCCCTTCCCTTCATTCTTGGAATTATTTCATAAAATTTATCCTATACCATTCCAAAAACAAATATGTCTTATCCTCCATATCATTTTTACATGAAAACTTTATTATTATTAAAATAAAGAATATTTATTCTATTCATAAAAAAATGGATTAAATACCTTATGTAAGAGTCAAGAAGTGATTTTGAGTGAATTAAATGACTTGATGCAAGATTTTTTTTTAATGGGTTGACTTAACCCATGATATTGAACAAGAAATATGCCAACTAATCCATCTGTAAAACTATGTAAGTACATTCATTGGAATGGAGGATACTTTGTTTTATTTATTTTTCTTTTTGCTAAATTAAAAACAAAATCATTTCCTTTCTATTTTGTTTTGTGCATTTCCTTTATTAAATTTAAATTTTGTCATTACAAATGTAATTGTTAAAGTTGTAAGCAACATAAAAATCATGAAATCACATAAATATTAAATATTGTTAAAAGGTTAAATTACAATGTAAAAGAATTCATGCTTGGACTATAGGTTACGGTAAAATTGGCCTAGAGTTCGATGTGTTTTCTTGTCCAGGGCTTAAAGCCTAGGGTAACATTCTTGTCTCTTCTTGCCTAGCCCCAGGAGAGGTTGAAAATGTTGATCTTGGAGACTCTCTAGTCTCTTGGCGTCAAAAATGTGGTCAGTTTAGAGTGGTTGAGGAGGTCTTATATTGTGACCTATTCACGTGGGGTGTGTTGATGCAAACCCGAATAGTGTCCCAGTTAAACCGGTGTCAGCGTGCCGATTCTGGTGAATTTGATTTTGGGTTGATTTTGGTTGTTTTTTTGTTGGAGAAGGTGCCCCTATTGCGCCCTTGGATTTTATTGGCACCAACATCATGGAAAGAGCTTCAGTTGATGTTGTGGGCACATGTTTTGGCCCGACATGGTGGGGGGGAGGGTGGCCATTACCTTATGACCATAGTTGCTCGAGTGTGGCAACAAATGTCACGGGTTATTTTATAGTTTCCATATGCTAGTATGGACTATGTACATGATCTAGACATAGTGCTACCTCTTGGGGAGGACTGGGACCAGTGAGGTATGTCTGTTATCTGTATTTTTTATTTTGGTAGATAGCATTGATCATAAATGTGTGTGTATGTTGACACTATATCTGGGTTTTTTTTGCAGATGTTGTAGCACAAGGTCAGGAGGCTGAGGTCATCTGGGATTCGAATCGACAAGAGCCAACAAAGGACAGGGATGGGCAGAGGCATTGATGAGATGTTTCTGATGCAGGATCGTCGAGAGAGCCCCAAGGGGATGTTGCAGCAATTTTAGAGGATCTGTGTCGATGATTCGAGCGGGTACTAAAGGGGGTTCCAGAGGGAGTATGGGCCCATATCCAGGATGACGAGGTTCTTGATCAATGTGTAGGAGTACCAATAGAGTGGCGGGCATTGATCCATAGGGAAACAGTGGAGGGGGTAGCTATGATGGGTCTATTGCCTCCTGGAGCTCAAGTGCCCCTAGCTGGTGTGGTACCTCCGACTGACAGGGGACCTTGGGGGGCTCTAGGGTCTCTGTCAATGTCGAGATGATATGTATGGGTTTGTGGGACTAATTTTATATAGGGTATTTTCTACCCAATTTTGTAATCATAGTGATGATTAGACGAGAGTTATGAGTCTACAAGAAGATGTGTATTTTTCGTAAGGCAATGATCACCTTTTTGATATATATAATGGATATATTGACGATCATACTTGTCTCTGTGTTTTGTGTTTATGGTTTTGATGTATATTTATATATTTGACAGATATACCATGCTATGTATATGATGTTTTCAATGTGATAAATGCCAATCCAATACTAGGTTAGCCATGTGATATGCTACTTGATTGAGGTTCCTTGGAATATGTGTAAATGTGATAGAATCAAAGTTTCGAGATAGGAGTCTAAATTGCAGGTATTTTCGGAAGAGGAAATGATCATGAACAAGATACACATTGTTGAGTTGCAGGACAACAAGATGGGAATCTAACAGAATGCTAAGGTGATGAATGTGGCGGTGACTGGACTCGGAAAGGAGACCAATGACGATGTCATATTTGTCTTGGTTGTTGGTGGCCAGACCTAAGCATATGTCATTGGAATGGAGTATCACATTTGAGGGGATATAGAGGGCCCAAGCGACCAAAGTGATATTCTAGGTCCAGAGGTTGGCACCGTCAATGTAACCAATGTGGTAGGTTGATGGATGATACGTCTATCAACAACACGAGAGATAGATATGACATGAGGAGTGGTGGATGATGTAAAAGAAGACTAAAAGAACTACAAATGTGTATAAGGAGAAACATAAGGTAGGGGGCTACGCTTAGGCATAAAACTTCTTCAAGTGCAACCCATTGATGGGTTCTTTGAGGGGGGAACCTTCTGGAGAGGCCAAGGTGTAGGCACCTTTATTGAGGCCACGCCATAATGACTTGAATTTTCCATGTTCGAGAGTTTCATGGTCGATATCATAGGCTAACACAAGATCACCTTCATTGAATGAGCGAAGGTTGACATGGCGGTCAAAGATGGATTTGGATCTTTTTTTAGCTACCTCGTTGTGTTTTAATGAAGATCAACAGTCTTAATCAAGGGACTCTAAGGTTAGCAGGTGCTTCTCCATTAGAGCAGTGTTAGGTAGGAGCTCTATGTTAGTGCGTAAAATGCGGATTTCACACTCAATAGAGAGTGTGCTTTGATCCCGTGAATGAGGTGGAATGGTGTAAAACCAGTGGCAGTTTTGATTGTCATGTGATAGGCCCATAAAGATGAAAACAACATATGATGTCAGTTGGTCTTATGTTTTTTAATGGTGCATTGTAGCATGGTATTGAGGAATTTATTGACAACCTCAACCTGCCTGTTGGACTAAGGGTAGTATGGGGACAAAAACTCATCAAATATATGCCCCATTTACAAAAGGGGTCGACTGTGATGACTAGGTGTAGAATATTTGGTGGAGCTCATGCTTTGTTTGCATAAAGCTGGAATTTATTGCATCACTTGATGGCATGGATGCAATGATGAAACAAAAAGGGCCAAAAGTATCCTGCTCAAATATTTTTTTGGGCGGTATATATACCTGAGAGGTGACCACCGCAAGCGTCATTGTGGCAATCATTCAAGACTATGTTGGCTTCGTCGATGGTAATACATAGCCGAAGGTGGGTATCGACCTCATGTTGGTAAAGAATGTCTTCAATAAGGAGTTATTGGGGATCTGAGATATTTTCATCGTGACTTAAAGTGCACCATTAAATAAGGGAAAACTCAAAAATTAAGAGACATAAGAATCAAATCTGAACACAAAAACTTGATAATAGAGTTCATCCCTGGTGGACTATGTCTCCAGGTACTTCTCTCAAATGGGTAGGCTCTTTCATTAACTTAGCAAAACAATTTGGAAAAATACATAAGTATACCTCATTCTAAAATAAAGCTGCAAAAATGATGCTCAGATCATAAAACAGACAAAACCACTAAATTTTTGGCATTAAATTACCTGAAAATGACTGTCTCCACACCTCGATATGACTTCGAAACTCCCAAGCCCTAGAATAATTTGGTCTCTATTTCCGTGCCCTTTGCAACCTGCAATGATGATTCTACCTTGCATTGAAAAGCATTCCTGGAAGGTCGTACTGTCCACGCACCTCCTCCTTCGTGGCTGGGTGGATTCATGTTTTAATAATAAAACTGGGCGTTATAACCCATGTGGCACCCATGGCCTAGTGGTTAGGGGCAGATGTATTAAGGTGTAGGCTATGGCGAAGGTTTCGGGGTCAAGCCCCGCAGACTCCCCTTTTTGGTTTGGTATTTTTATATGGTGTATATAATAAATATCCATTCTGCTACATTTAACATTAGCACTAGAAAGTTATTCAATATTGGCTATAGTTGGCATGGTTTTCCAGATTTGGTGGACCCGCAAACTATTTTTTTTTCAAATTTCGTTCACGGGTTGTCCTTGTGCATTTCCCTCCTACCACATGGAAACCCCTGATTGGGCCACGTGGCGACCTCTCATTGGGCCACGATGCCCCTTCCCAAGTTTGCACGCCACATCATCAAGCCACGTTAGTCGTACAAAATGTATGGACTACCATGTGGCACTATTCGATTGGTCCACAGATTGGTCCAAAACTCCAAAAATCGGGTGACACATGGAAGCCTCTTGTGCTACCACATGATCATTCTGACATCGGCATGCCACGTGTCTTTTCCCTGATCCTTCCAAGTCTGTTTTACAAAAGCTGATGTCATCTGTATGGATGTTAACATCAGCAATACAGATGTTGACTCATCCCCTGCTGACTAGGATAGGCTAACCAAACTTTGACCGCAAATATCTTTTAATCCATAACTCTGTTTGACGAGAAGTTTGCACCATTAGAAAGATTGAAATGTTCTCTTCGCGGCCATGCCATTTTCAATGATTTTTGGGAACTTTTAATTTTTTCTCTTTCTCTATCTATTGGATCCATTCTGAGTTGTGTCTGTGACTTCTAAGTTGTTCTTAGCCTTCTTTGGATCCTTTTTGGATCACGCCTTCCCACTAAGATATTTTTGGACCACCAAAATATTTCATCAATCAATAAGTAAGTGAGGTAAAATTCCCTTCACTTTTTCCTTTTCGATTCAATTTTTCTTGCCTAGATGTATGCCTTTTAAGCCTACTCAAAGATAATAAGCATCACCCCTACAAGAAGTCCTCGTCCTCTTGTCCAGGATGATATCTTTATGCAACACATCGAAGTAATCAGGTGCAAATTCATCAACTGAAGGTAGTGAAACTTTCTCATCTTGATCCATGATCATGGGAGGCTCAAAATGTTTCAAGTTCTCAACGTTCACAACTAAGTAAATATGCATGTAAGGTGGAAGATCCAGACGAAAAGCATTGGTACCACTTTTCTCCAAGACAATGAAGGGTCGATAACGAATGGGATTGAGTTTCTTTCCTTCACCCTTTAATATATTCTTGTTGATGTGAATCCATACCCGGTCTCTAACCTGGAACTAATGATCAACCCTGTGCTTGTCATGTTGAGATTTATACTATGCTTTGACTTTTCTCCAACTATTCCCTGACTACCTGGTGTATCTGTTGGATCCTGTGGATGAACTTGTGGGATTTGTCCTATGTTTGTTCTTCATTCACATCGGTATCTCTCCCATACATAAAGTCCAAAGGAACCTTTGGTAGGTACCCAAAACATGTCTCAAAAGGTGATATCTGAGTGGATGAATGTAAATATTGGTTGCACGCATGTTTTACATAGGGTATATGTTCATCCCACAACTTCGGATGCTTGTTGCAATAGCCTCGAAGCAAAAGTAACATTTTTCAATTTACCACCTCTATCTGTCCATCGATCTATGGATGGAATCAAGTGCTCCTCTTCAATTTGGTGTCCATCATGCCCCAAAAGCTAGTCCAAAATTCCCCAAGGAATCGAGTATATCGATCCAAGACAATGGATGTGGGTAATCCAAAGTGAACGCAAACATACTAAAAGAAGATATTAGTAGTCTGTGTAGTAGTGATCTACTTTTTACATGGCATCAAGATATACATCTTTCTGAACCTATCCACTACAACATACAAATAATCATGACCCCCTTTGGTCATTGGTAAAACCCCTACAAAATCCATGGAGATACTTTTCCATGGATGGGATGGAACAGGAAGTGGTGAGTATAGCCCCAGTTTTCTATTAGTGGGATTACAAGTAGAACACATCACACACCCCTTTACATATTTAGTTACAATTGTTTCATTTGATGATAGTAACAAAACCTCTACAAATGAGCCATAGTTTTTCCTACCCCAAAATGTCCAGACACAAGAGAAGTGTGAGCTTCTCATATTACATGGAATCATTCACTTGTAGGAATACATAGCTTTCCAAGATGGTAGAGTAGTTTTCCCTGCAGACAATAGTTCTCTACCTATGCACCAAGGGTTAGCTTCTCATATACTTCTTTAAAATATTCATTGATGGCATATTGTTCTACATAGATATCATGAGATAAAGAAATATTATTCAAAACAATAGAAGCAACAATAGGAGGTCTAGAAATCATATCATCTACCTTGTTACTTGTACCCTTTTTGTACATGATTACCAAATGAAATTGTTGTAGAAAACCCATCCACATGTAGTGTTGAGATTGTTGAAATTTGGTATGTGCTTGGAGATATTGTAAAGGTTGGTGATCTATATGTATGATTGTTTCCTTCCCTAACAAATAGTTCTTCCATTTCTTTACACTCCAGACTAATGCATACAACTCTTTATCATATGTATGATAGTTAACAGCAGCTTGGTTAAAAGTTTCACAGTGGTAACAGATAGGCTTATGATATTGCATCAATACTGCACCCATGGCATATCTGCTGGCATCTATCTCAATCTCAAAAGGATGTTGAAGATTCAACAATGCTAATATTGGTGTGGTATTGATATTCTCCTTCAAAATGTTGAAAGCTTTTTGTTTCATTCCTTCCCACTGAAAATTTTTCTTCACATNCACTTTTTGGCTCAAGCCAATTTACAATTACATCAATTTTGGAAGGATCAATTTTCAATTGTCCTCCTCCTACAATATAACCTAAGTACACAACTGCAGTCTTGACAAATTCACATTTAGACAAATTTACATACAAATTATCCCTTTGCAAAGTATCCAATAATTTATTTACATGCCTCACATGTTCATCCCAAGTCCCGCTAAAATCAATAATGCCATCTAAATATACAATTACAAAGTCATCTAAGAAAGGAATGAATACATCATTCATCACATGCATGAAAGTTGTTGAAGCATTACAAAGACCAAATGGCATAACTAACCACTCAAACAATCCCTGTTTGGTTTTAAAGGAAGTTTTCCATGCATCATGTTCTGTGACTCTGATTTGATGATATCCACTGGGAAAATCCAACTTAGTGAAATAAACAACATTCTTCAATTGATCAAGTAAATCATCTATATGAGGAAGAGGGTATCGATTTTTCACCGTGATTTTATTTAATGCCTGGTAATCGACACACATTCGCAACGTTTCATCCTTCTTTGGCACCATCATGATCAAAGAACCACAAGGAGATGAATTGGGCATAATGACCCCTTGATCCAATAATCCCTATACATACTTATTGATCTCTTTCATCTCCACAACTGACATCGTGTACATGCCCACATTAGGAAGAAGAGAATCATGTTGAAGATGTATCTCATGTTGTATTTCCCTCTTAGGAGGTAATCCATTTCGTTCCTGAAAAATATCATCATAATTAGAAACAATATCAATTAATTTCTTTTTATGAGATGGATCACACCCTTGGAAAGCGTCGGATGTCTTGACATCTTTCTCTTTGACGACCATAAGTACATGTCTCTTATTAGTGTTTATGAGTTTTTTCATTTGCCCTGCACTAACAAGTTTTGTATTTACACTCATGTTGTGATCTCTAACAATATATTCCACTCCCCCTTTAGTAAGGTGGTATTTGTTCGCATGACGAAAGAATACTACTTTTCTATCATAAATATAAGGACTTCCCAACACTATGCCACATATATCAAGTGGTACAACATCCAAATCCACTTCATCAATAAAATTTGAAGCAATAAAAAATCTAATCCTACATTGTTTGGTAACATTAAGTTTTGCATTATCACATACCCAACCAAGAGGATAAGGCTTCGGATGTGGTTTCATTTCAACACCCATCTTCTTGAAAAGTGCTTCAGATATTAAGTTTACTTGGGAACCCTAATCAAATAATGTATCTATCTTAGTATGCTTAGATACAACTATTATATGAAATAACTCATTCCTCTTTCGTTCATCAACATGAGATTCATTATTGAAAATTTAACTAGCATGAAGAGAATATTTACCTTGTACTCCAACCACTATGATATTTCTTTGATATCCTGAATTAGAACCAAGATATTGTTGCATTGTAGCAATGGTCTTTGTCTTCCCCTTTCCACCGAAATGTTTCAGTTTCTTTTCTGGATGCAGTTTCCAACAATGTTCTTCATTGTGACCGCTCTTCCTGCAATGAGTGCAAGATGGTTTTCTTCCTTCTCTTGTCACTGTAGTGGTCTTCTTTTCCTTCCTTTTAAACTTCTTAAAAGTCTTATGTGGAAGATTGGAAGGTTTCTTTGTGGAATATTCTTGAACATGTTTCCCCCTGTTCTCAAGGGTGAGTGTCTTGCACACAAACTTCGTCAATACTAGTGGGGTTAAACAAGAGAAAAGTATGACGAATATAATTGTGAAGTGTGCCAATATACTTCATTAAAGTTTCATAAGAATCCAAAGGAATGTTCAATGCAAGATATTTCTTCCTAAATTCGTTTGTGAAACTTTGTATAGTTTGACCTTTACTTTTCCTTAAAGTTTTCCATCCCATCATTGCTTTATGTAAATATGCTAATGGATAAAATTGCTTCCTTATCACCGATTTAAATTATGACCATGAGGAAAGAATATTAACACATTTATCTAGACACGACAATACAATTCAACCTGTTGGATCCAATTATCTAGATTTTCAGGATTAGCATCTCCATTAAACATAGGTAAAGAAAATTTTACATCAAGCTTTAATAATGGTTTCTTAAAAGAGGCTTTATGGATAGAATGATGAGAATTATGATAATTCTCAGAGGAAGAAGAACTATAAACGAAGGTGAAGAAGGAGGCTCGTGAGGATCTCCTCCATCCCCTTGGTTTACTGAAGAATCATCATCTGCATGTGCTTCCTTTTTCTTCCCTTTTTTATTCATCCTCTTCTCGTAATCTACATACATTCGTTCGACCATTTCTGACATGTGATAAAAGACCATCTGAAAGTTTTTCTCTTATTCATCATGCTTGTCCTCTTCTGCCATTTTCTTCCTTCAGGATGCACGACCAACTTTGGGATTGAAAGTGTTAAGAGTTCCTTCACCCTGCTTATGCTTGGCCCTAGTAAGCATTCACACTCAACAACTCAAGTCAAGGATGACTACTCNATGAAGATACATAAGCATCAAATATGAACACAAAAAATTGATAACGGAGTTCATCCCTGGTGTAACACCCTGTTTCCCCCAGTCTGTAAAAATAACTATATTGGCCAAGAACTATGGCAAACTCAAAGATGTGAATATTTGATTTGATAGACATTTTTACAAAAGGTCGATGAATGTAAATTATATCATGAATATGTGTCGCATGATTGATGGGAGGGGGATGTGCTTAAAGAGACGACGATGGCTGATGAGAGATGGTGGAAGGGGCCGAGAATGGTTGTGTTAACTTTCACTGAACTGAAATTGTACTGGTTTGTACGTACTCGGAAAAACAAAGCTCACTCTCTGACCCTAGAATGAATTACCTGCCAGGATGGTAGGTGGGGAGGCTCCTCAAGAGTAAATGAGGGGATGGGGGTGAACCGCCCATCCGTAGAAGCTCTTGGACCTGACCATGGATAGGGAAATTCATGCCACACACAATATTGTAGGGAAAAAGGAAAGAGAGGAAGTGTGGTAAATGGGACGAGGAGGGAGCGCGTGAAGCAAGAATCGTGGAAGGAGAACTGGAGGAACTCCGAAAATACAAAGAGTCATGAACAGAGGAGAAGGGGAGTAACCTTTGTCCTTGACGTCCATTGAGATGGAAGAAGGAGACTGAGTCTCAAAGCATCATGGTATAGCTCAGGGGTGGCTAGTGGTAAATCCGGTTGGAATCACTAAGCCTATGGTTGGGTGGAAATGAGCACCCCTCTTAGCATTCGCATCACGTCCAGAATTTTTGATAAGTGTTATGTCTTGCATTTGGAATTGAATGTCATGATTGCATCCTCATTTTTATACGCTCGTAGATAGTTTCTGTATAGAAGTGTTTTCCTTGTGTTTTGATTGGAAATAATGGATGCATGCTTATACTGATATAACTACAAATCGATTAATGTATAGAATGTATGAGTTCAGGATACGAGTCTGTTCCCCTGAGGACTGACCCATATAACTTGACTCATACTATGCCCTAGTTCATCCTCCCGAAGGCACCTTTTTTCGGGAAAGTACCCTTGTCTTCCAGAGTCAGAGTGAGTCCCTTGAAAAGACTACCATTGTAGTAAATCCACGAGTTTACCTTTCCCTTGTCACAAAGTAAATGGGCTTTGTAGTTTCGATTCCCAGGAAACCTAGGTGTGAGACCCCTCGTCTTCACACATCGCGAAATCCCGACCTACGAAACCTCGAAAAGAGATTAGTATAAATGGGATTCGGAGTTTCGGCTCTCAGGAAACCCAGGTGCAAGACCCCTCGTCGTTGTACATCGCAAAATCCTGACATGTGAAACCCTGAAAATATCTTAGTGTAAATGGGCTCCGGAGTTTTAGCTTTCGGGAAACCCAGGTCCAAGACCCCTCGTCTTCGCACATCGCGAAATCCTGAAATCTGAAACCCTAAAAAGAGCTTAGTGTAAATGGGCTTCAGAGTTTTCGGCTCCCGGGAAACCCAGGTGTGAGACCCCTCATCTTCGCACATCGCGAAATCTCGACATGTGAAACCACGAAAAGAGCTTAGTGTAAATGAGATTTGGAGTTTCGTCTTCCGAGAAACCCAGGTGCAAGACCCCTCATCTTTGCACATCACGAAATCCCAACATGTCAAACCCCAAAAAGAGCTTAGTGTAAATGGGCTTCGGAGTTTCGACTTCTGGGAAACCCAGGTGCAAGACCCCTTGTCTTCGCACATCGCGAAATACCGACATGTGAAACCCCGAAAAGAGCTTAGCATAAATGGGCTTCAGAGTTTTGACTCTCAAGAAACCAAGGTGCGAGACCCCTCATCTTCACACATTGCGAAAACCCAGTATCTGAAATCCTGAAGCGATGTAGTGTGAATTGATTTCGGTGTTTCGGCACATGGGAAACCCAAGGGTATGAACCCCTTGTCTTCGAAAGTTGCGAAATCCCAGTATGCGAAGACCCGGTATATGAAACTCCAAGTCGGCTTAGTGTGAATAGGATTTCGGGTTTCTGGGTGTGAAGAGTCAAAGAACACGACCCTCTTGAATTTCAAACTCCTGGTTTCTGAAGTCCCGATATGGCCAGGACAGTTGGACCACGGTAGAGATTCGTAGTCGTCGATCTCAGAGATGGTACAATTTCAGATTTCGAGGTTTGAAGAGTCGAAAGACTCGACTCTCAGGCATCACTGAGTCATGAAATGCAAAAGTTGCCCCTTGACTTAGCCCGGGGTCATAACCGATGATCACCTGGAGGTGAAGCCTGTGCTTTGTATTTGAGTTGTACACCATGGATTTTCAATGAAAGAACCAGTGGATTAATTTAGTGAAGGTCCCGATCAGAAGACCTGGCCTATGCTAGGACCTCGTAGGAATTTGGGGACTCTGTCCCTCGATAAAGAAAGAGAAAGAAAAAGGAGAAAAATATATTATTCCATAGTGGGTGTGTGACACCTGGTGGACTATGTCTCTGGGTCCTCCTCTCAAATGGGTAGGATCTTTCCTTAACTCAGCAAAAGAATTTGGAAAAATACATAAGTATACCTCATTCTAAAATCAAGTTGCAGAAATAATGCTTAGATCAGAAAACAGACAACACCACTAAATTTGTGGCATTGAATTACCCAAAAATGATTGTCTCCATGCTTCGAACCAACTCTAGCACTCCCAAACCCAAGAAGAAATTTGTCTCGATTTTTGTTCCCTTTGCAACCTGTAATGATGACTGTACCTTGCATTGAAAAGCATGTCCGAAAGGTCGTACAATCCACGCACCTCCTCCTCCATGGTTGGGTAGATTCATGCTTAAATAATAAAACTGGGCCTTATAAGGCATGTGCTACCCATGGCCTAGTGGTCAAGGATGGATGTATTAAGACATAGGCTATGGTGGAGGTTTCAGGGTCAAGCCTTGCAGACTCCCCTTTTTGGTTTGGTATTTTTATATGGTGTATATAATACATATATGTTCCTCTAAATTTAGCATTGACACTATAAATTTCTCAAACTGTGGCTATAGTTGGCACGGTCCACCAGATTTGGCAGATCCACCAACTAATGTTTTTTCAAATTTCGTTCACGAGTTGTCCTTCTGCATTTCTCGCCTTCCATGTGGCAACCCCTGATTGGGCCACGTGGTGGCATCTCATTGGGCCATGCTTCCCTCTACCAAGTTAGTGTTCCACATAATTCGTACAGAATGTATAGACTACCATGTGTCATGATCTGATTGGTCCATGAATCGGTCCAAAACGCCAAAAACTAGGCGACACGTGGTAGCCTCTGGTGCTGCCACATCATGATGTTGACATCAAGCTGACATGAGCATGCCACATTTCACTTCCTGTCTCATTCCATGTGTTTTGTATGGATGTTGACATCATTTGTATTGATGTTGACATCAGCAGTACGGATGATGACTCATCCCCTGCTCGTTGGTCTAGGTTGACGAAACTTTGATCGCGAATATCTTTCAATCTGTAACTATGTTTGAGGATTTTTTTACGTCGTTAGAAAGATTGTGACACGCTCTTCACGACCATGCCATTTTCACTGAGTTTTGGGAACTTTGAATTTTTTCCCTTTCTCTGTCTGATGGAGCCATTCCGAGCATTTTGAGTTGCCTCTGTGAGTTCTGAGTTGTTCTTAGCCTTCTCTGGATCCTTTTTGGATCAATCGGGGAGATTGATGGCAAATGTGTCGGAGTTCATATCTAGAGAGGTGAGACCCAAACTTTTCTGTACAAAGGTAGATAAGAAGGTCTTCATACCAGGGGTCGTCCGAGGAGATGAAGACGAGGTGTTCATTGTGGAAATATTCATTGATGGGGGAAGATTTGGCATCTAAGGTAAAATCCGTAATGAGTTCGGCTAAGACAAGAGATTTCTTTCTTTTGGGAGTGGAGAAATCTAGATCATATTTCTGAAGGATAACGATCCATCGGGTAAATTTTCCATTTATCTGTCATCGGCTGAACAAGTACTGCATGGGGTTGGAATATGCCATGACCTTGGTAGTTCGAAGTAGAATGTAATGTCGCAATTTTTTGACTACGAGGAAAATCGCTAACATGATATTTTCATCATGATTATATTTTAAGGGTGGTCCTAAAAGGTTTTTACTAATGTATTAAATTACATGTTCACACCCATCATCCCTTAATTAAACAAGGACTCCTATGAATGAAACAATAGAGGTTGATAAGTAAAGGATGTAATCGTGATCATAGTCTATGGGACTAATCAAAGGGGTGTTGGATAGGGTGGATTTTAAATCATCAAAATATGTTTGAGCATGTTCATCCCATTGAAATGGGATATCATGGCCCAATAAGCAGAGAAAACCATGTGCGTGAGTGGTGTAGTTTGGGAAAAAGTGACATAAAAAGTTGGCTTTACCTTGTAGGCTCTGCAGTTGTCGTAAAGTCCTAGGTGGTAGAATTTATGTGATAGATTGGACCTTGAGGGGGTCCACAATGATGCCATGTTGGGAGACAATGAAACCAAGGAGGCACCCGGCAATGACGCAAAAGAGACACTTGAGGGGGTTCAAGCGGATATGATATTGGCAACATCATTGAAAAATGATGCATAAGTAATCTAAATGATGGGTTCACTTTTTGGATCGAGAAGTGAGGTCGTCCAAATAAGCAAGAATGATGGGAGAAATATCATGAAAAACGTAATTCATGGCCCATTAGAATGTAGCACCAACATTTTTGAGCTTATAGGGCATGATGCAATAAGAAAATGTGCCCCAAGGGGTTTTAAAAGCGGTTTTTTACTGATCTGTTGGGTGGATTTGAATTTGATTGTAGCTAGAGAACCCATACATAAAGGAAATTGCCTCATGGTCGGTAGAATCATCGATTATTTGGTCGATGAAAGAGGTTAGGAAGTTGTCTTTGGGACAAGCATGGTTGAGGTCACGAAATTATGTGCGGACACGAATAGTTCCTTGTTTTTTGTTAATGAGGACGGGATTGGAGACCCAAGAAGTGTACGTAATGGTGTAAATGAACCTGACAACGTGTAATTTGTCAATTTTGTCTTTGATCATCGTAGATTTGGAAGGCTGGAGGGGGTGTTTCTTTTGACGAACATGGGCAATATCTGACCATGTGTCGATTCGATGTTATACTATAGAAGGATCGAGGCTAGGCATCTCCATATATGACCAGGAAAAAATATCTCGGTATTCCTAAAATAGAGCTTTGTAAGAAATGATTTCTTCAGGGGAGCATGTAGCGCCAATGGTGATCTCTTCTATGATGACTGGTTTAATGGAAATATCAATTTTGACTTTGGGGGAGATGTTGGTTATGTTTCCTTCTTCAAAACCATCAGGGGAAGGAATAGGGTATTTGAACCAGTTAATATTCCCCAAAGGAATAAAATCCTTGGTTTGAATTGTGCACAAAGAGGCTTAGTCAGAAGGGTGAAAGACCTCTTGTGAGAGAAAAAGTGCTTGATGATGGAGCACATTCCATGGGAAATCAGGGGTAGCCATTTCCTCCAAGATATCTTTGTCACAATGGAAAATGAGAGAATATAGAGGATCCTAGGCGATGGTAGGGGGAACCGTCAACGAACAAGTGTCATTGACCTCAGGGGATGAGGATGTAGAAGGGATATTGTGCATGGGGTGTGATGACTCTTTTGACATAAACCAAATGTCAATACACTATGGATGATAAACTGTAGTGGGGGCAAGATCTCAAATGGGAGACTTGGCAGAGAATTGGGAGGAGTTGGGGGAATATCCTCAGTTAGTCAAAATGTGAACCATGGAGGAATCGGGAGTGACTCGGGTTCAGGGGAGGTGATAATGATAGTATCTAGGAAGTGAATGAGGGGATTATGCTATGTGATGAGTGGTGGATTGATCAGATGAGGTTGAATAAGGGTTGAGTGACGACCTCGATATTCAACAATAAAAGGACACTGGTACGTGAAATGAGCAAGTGAGTCATAAAGAAAACAAGGACATATCATTTGCTCAGGGACTAATGAAGAAATATAATGAATGTTAGTAATGTGAGCATTAGTAGGGAGTGCCTAAGAGGGATCAGGTAGAGATGCATGGCGTACTGTGGCTAATTTTTGGTGGAATTGAGGTAGAGATGGGAAATGATGATTGTAATGGACATATTCTAAGCATATGGAACAAGAGAAATTGGTTAGTAACTCTTTCTTGCGTGTGGTTGAGGACTCTGTAGTAATGATGGATGTACTTGGTGGAGTCACAAGAAACGGGGTTGCTTTAGGGAGCTGCATAATATTGTGTAACTCGGGAAGACTAGGACATCTGTTAGTGGGGTGTCCTTCTCTTTTGCATAGTGTGCAAGGAGGTTGAGCTTGGG
>JASDQU010736781.1:148761-165219 GCA_032191745.1 Picea mariana | reverse complement strand
TCACATCATTCCCAATTCTGAATTACCCAAACTATCTACTAGAAAACAGTTGAAAGAAAGACATTAAGATTCATGCATAGACACAAGAAACACAACAAATTCATAAAGAAACATATGTGGCTTTCTTCATAAAGAAACATATGTGGCTTTCTTCATAAATAAACATATAGCAATCATCCATCAAAATATAACATTCATTCATTCATTTAGACACAAAATAATTCACCTCAATAAATTTTATCATCAAAAATATGTTTTCGCAATATGGTACATGATGTTTCTAAGTACAATCATTTCTTTTTTGGTTTCTTTCTGTTTGAAATGAATTCAGAAAGTACGTCATCAATTCCTTCTTCCCATTCAGTTATTCTACCCTCTGTATCTCTTATTGAGGAACTTCGTGTACTCACGATGTTGAGGCTGTTTCAAAGGGGGGAAAGGATCATCAACCGCAATAAGAAAGAAATGTTAAATTGATACTTTTTGTTATTATAATTACAAGTATTTCATTAATAAAAATATCATTAGAGTGTTCCTTACCTTCTTGAGTAGCGGAGGAAAGTGAAGTAGTTTTGGATGCGTCCATATGATCCTCTTCTTGTCTAGCCTCTTCCTCTAGATGATTTAGAATTGAAACAAGTAAGGTTATAATTAATACAACATTTTCAATTAAATATTTTTAATTGTAATCCATACTACATTTTTTATACCACATGAAATACCTCCAGTACAAAGTTGCACACCACCTTCATTGGCTGGCACTCTACCATCACTAGATTGTGTTTCGCTAGTGGGGACACTTGTGGTAATACCCTAGGTTTTTGAGCCCCGTATTAAATAATGTATTTTGTTAATCTATGAAAGGCCACAGTGCCCAAAAAATTAAAAGAGGTTAGTGTGCCTAGGAAATGTAATGTTTTGATCATTATTAATAATAAATACATTACTGGTTGCTAGAAGGACAAGGAAAAGAGTTATAGGGGGCTATGATTCTAGAAAAGAGGGGGCTTGAAGGGCTAAGTATTGATTTTATATTTTATCTACCCATAATTGTTTAATGGAGACGAGTGGTTACATGGGCTTCTTGGGGAAGTCCATGTGGTTCTTGATTTGAAAGTAAAGATATAAACTCATCTTGTGGGTTGTTTGGGGGATTCTTCTTCACTCATTCACTCACTCACTCATTTTTCATTGTTCATTGTTCACACCTTTCATTCTATTCTCTCTCCATTCACTCTTTCACCCACTCTTCATTCTTCATTCCTTTTGATCTTGGTTGGGGAGAGAAAAACGAATTGTGGAGAGGATCCATCGTTTGGTTGGCAGTAATGAATGTTGGTGTATTCCAACCATGAATTAATGCCTGCATGTCTGAGATGCATTGACATGCGTTAAGTTTTCCCTCAGCCATGAATCCTAAGAGTTCCAGCATGGATATTCTTGACCAGTTGCATTGGAGCCCTGAGAGGAGGTGGACATCTCGAGGGACTGTGTGGTAGAGAAGGAGGTCCATTCTCTTGGGTTGTCTAGGCTGGGTAGAAGAGAGCTGGTGTACTTTGGATTGTTGCGTGTGTTGATAATTGTGTGAAATCTTGAGTGTTGACTGGTTTGGGAAGCTGAGTGACACTCTAGAACTGTCCTTGTGGACTCATAGCCCTAGCACTGGGGTGACATTGTTGTTGAGACTTAGAACAACAGTTTCTACGGTTGGGTGGAACCTCCATGGTCTGCAACCAGTTGATGATTCATTTCATTAAATATAAGTGCTCTCTCTATCATGGTTTCATTTACCTGTATATTTATTTCTGCTGTGTATTTATTTATCTATGAAATTTGTATCCATAATATGCATCCTTGTTGATTATTGCTATGCACAACATAAGGTTCATTTATTTTATATTGTAGCTTGAATCTTGATCTATGCATGTGAATATTTCATGCATCTTTATTATTTAAAAATTTGATCATAATTTGAAATTAGTTCAAAAGAGAGCTTGAAGTAGCATTCTTGGCCTGTGGGTTGATGTATATGTTACAGATTGCTATCAGAGCCTTAGGTTGAAGCATCAGACTGGTATGGGCCAGAACTGTGGACAAGGTATTATGGTTAAAAATGGATATGTCCTTGCGATCTTAAAGATCAGGAAAGATAACACTACAGAGATCTCACAAAAGCCAGAGCATCATGCAAAACGTGATCCTTTGTGAAGGATTGTAGAGTCTTGGTCGTCCCTTTTGGATCTCGAGAGTGATTACAACCATTGAACGAAGCTAAGAAAGAGATGTAAAACTATGGAACTTTTTCTCTTCAGTGATTATGGGAGACAGTGCAACAAAAGCATGGAAAAGGTCGAAGTCACGAAGTCTCGCCGACCGTCCAATCTGATAGAAGGCTCGGGTGAAATCTTAGTCGTTGTTCAGGGTCATATGGCCTTGACCACTTCAGGAAGTTAAATTTGAGAGAATCAAACCATTTTAGAACTGATATAACCCAGAGTCCTCGAGTTTCAAAGTCCCAGAATCGCGTCGACCATTAGATCAAGGGAAGAATTCGGGAGTAATGCAGGTCGGAAAATCTGGAGTAGAGATGGTGGATCATCCATTTGATTGATGATGTGTTGTATGCCATGTGTTCAAGGTACCATGTGGGGACATGTGTCACCCAAATTCAGTACCTTTTGGACCCTAACCTGTTCATTTTTAGTGACACGTGGCACACATGCCTTGGGTCCACATCACCATAGGTCACATCAACATGCCATTTCATCTCCAAGAGTATGGCCTCCGGGGGTGTCCAACGTCTCTACTAGAGAAAGTTCCAAAGACCTAAGTCGTGAATTCATGCATACCATTGATGTAAGATCCCTTCAAAACTTTCTCAACCGTTAGATCAAGAAGTGGAAGGATGGCATAAGCACTTCGACAGATATCACTTTGGGGGAGTTGAATGACTTGGGAGTTGTAATATCCCGAAGTCTTGGAGTGCAGAAGTCCTAAAATGAATAAGGACCATCCATCCTGACACTTGATTAGGTCATGTCCATTTGATCAACTAGTGAAAGGATAACATAAGTGGAGGCATTAACCAACGGTAAGCAGTCATTGCCACTTTATGACCACTTCGGCAGGTATCACTCTGGGGAAGTTGAAAAAATTGAGAGTTGTAATGTACTAGAGTCCTAAATTAGAAAATTCACATGGTCCATTGATATGAGATCCTCCGGGAGTTCTCGTGATCGTATGATTTAACAGTGGAAGGATAGGGTAAGAGCTTTGACGAGTATCACTCGAGGGAGTTGAGCGACTTGGGAGTTGTAATGTTCCGAAGTCTTAGAGCGTCGAAGTCCTGAATTGATTGAGGTCATCCATCTCGGTGCTTGATTAAGTCGTGACCATCGATCTCATTGAAGCCTCCAGATGAGCCGAGATCGTCCAGTCAACAGGAGATCAAATCTCGACCATTTGATATGCTAGTGGAGCTAATATAAGGGTTTCGACGAAGTTTACTCTGAGAGAAGTTGAAATATTGAAAAGAGATAATAGTTGAAGGTCGAAGTCTGAAGGAATTGGTCCTAGCGTTGGTCTCATGATAAGGAAAAAGGGGTCAATTAGAGGCGTACTGTAGGGCCTAGTAGTAACCAATCCCTCAGACATTGTGTTCTAACAAGCTCTTGTGTAGAAGAATATAGACGAAGACGCTAAAGAATGAATAATCTCGTGGTTTAGATCCATGGTCACAAGGAAAGTGGATTGAAGGAAGTGTCTGTGCATAATTTGAATTCTGTACTAGTTAAAGGAGTTGTGGAATATTTCGACAAGATCCTGTTGAAAAACAAAAGAAAAGGGGCTGAAAGTGATTTTTTTTTGAGAAGCCATAATTTCAGCTCAAATATCGAATTGAGTCAATATTACATTCATTGGAAAGATGATTCACAGGAGGATAACATGGAATTTTTATAATATGGAGAATGATAATATATTCTTCATGAATGGAGAAGAAAAAGGACATGTAGCATTGTTTGACATATTTTTTTATAATATGCATAATTCTAACAAAATGGTTTCTTGCACATTTTGCAGAATTAGGGGGTGTAAACATATCATTTCAGTACAAGAATGCATATTCAAGAAATGGAAAAAGGAGAGGGAGCTTCCAACCATGATAAAGAGGCCAAAGGTCAAAATATCATTGTTGGTAATGTAGAGACATAATCCAACATACACAAGGCCAAAGGGGAGAAAGAAACATTGATAGAGACTGTGGGAAGCTTGAAAATAGAAGTGCAGAGTTACAAAGTAGACAATGAGAGGCTGATATGAGAACGAAATCAGATAAATGATAAATGATCAAGTGATGCAAAACTTAAATTAGTTGCAGAGGCAAAAAAAGAATGGATCAAACTCAAAACAAGAGGAAGAGGGAAGATGTCATGAAAGAAGAGATGACCGTAGAAGAGATGGTTATTCAAGAAGTGCTAGAAAAAATCATAGACATCACTCACCTACCTACTTAGCAAGGGAATTTTATAACTCTGAAGATTCCATAAGTAGTCCAGAGGTGTCTCATGTTAGAAACCAAAGATTTAGAAGACATGAATTGGATAGTTTGCAAGGAGAGTTGAGGAATCTTAAGCCACCATCCTTTGATGGTGAAAGAGAAAGGGAAGATGATGTTGAGGCATGGTTTCTTGGGCTCAGGAGGTATTTTCAATTGCATAACTACTCATCAAACCTAGAATCCATAATTTCCACATACCGTTTACATGGAAAAGTTGTTATGTGGTGGGATCAACTGAAGAAAGTTGAGCACATTAATGAGAATAAGATCACTTGGAAGCAGTTCAAGAAATATTTTCAGAAGGAGTGCCTTTAGAGAACTTCTATGACAATAAAATGCAGGATTTATTTGAACTCAGGATGGGAAGCATGACCATGGCAGAATATGAAAAGAAGTTTGTGGGGATGCTAAAGTATGTGGGGTTTATAAAGTATGAGAAGGTGAAAGTACAAAGGTTTTTTAGTGGACTTCCATTCTTTTATAAAGAGAAGATTCAATATGATGAACCTAGGACTTTGATTGATACCATTAGAAAGGCTAAGTACCTATATGAGCAAGGAAAGGGCAAAGAGTCTTTGCATAAATCTTGGAAGGATAAGAAGAAGGAGAAGTCTGATCATAGAAAGAAAGGATTCAAACCTCTCAATAGAAATATCCCAAATAAAAATCATCCCGACCAGTATGTGAAGGATGAATCCAAGAGAGAAGACTCCTTGGAAAAAAGGGGAAGACCACCAATCCAATATTGGGGATGAAAAGAAGATCACATGTACAAGGATTTCCCTCACAAAAAGGAAAAATTGAAGAACATGAACAACATCCAAGAAGATACAATAGTATAAGACATGGGAAGAATATATGCAGCCTTAGATGATCGAAAAGCATAGTACCAATCCAATATGATTGAGGTGGAAGGTACAGTCATTAATCAACCTATTTTTATTTTAGTTGAGTCAAGAGAATGTCATTGTTAGATCGATCCTAAAATAGTGGATAGATTACATTTGGAGAAAAGTAAGCTTGAAAAATCAAGTTTGGTTCAACTAGCCACTGGAACCAAAAGGAGAATCCATGATATGGTCAGAGGTTGTTCCATAAGTCTTAATGGTGTGAATACTAATGTTGATCTAAATATTATACCATTGGGGTCTTATGATATTCTAATTATAATGGATTGGTTGACAAGCATCATGTTGTCCTAGATTGTCATAACAAGACATTTTCATGTCTTGATGAAGAAGGAAAATAGAGCAATGTGAAAGGAGTTCCAAGACCCATCTCTATAAGGGATATTTCAGCCTTACAGTTGAAGAGATGTTTCAAAAAAGGATTTCAATTGTATGCAGCCCATGTGGAAGAACCAAAAAATATAAAGGGGCCAAGCCTTGAAGAATTTTCGTCACTACAAGAATTTTAAGATGTATTCCAAGAAATACCCAGGTTTCCATCAAAGAGGGAGATATATTTCTATATTTATTTAGTGCCAGGAGCTGCCCTGATATCAAAAACACCTTACAGAATGAGTACACCATAATTAAAAGAATCACAAATGCAGTTGGATGAATTGTTGAAGAAAGGGTGCATACGTCCAAGTGTTTCGCCTTAGGAAGCACCGATACTCTTTGTCAAAAAGAAGGATGGAACCTTGAGGCTGTGTATTAAATTTTGACAGCTGAATAAATCCACTGTAAAGAACAAGTACCCTCTACCCATAATTGATGACCTCTTTGATCATCTAAGAGGGGAAAAGATATTTTCAAAGATAGACTTGAGATCAGGATACCATCAGGTAAGAATCAAAGAATAAGACATCCATAAGACAACCTTTAGAACCAGGTATGGGAATTATGAATTTGTAGTGGTGCCATTTGGGCAGTCTAATGCACTGGTTATCTTTATGTGCTTAATGAATGGCATATTCAAAAATTATTTGGATACGTTTGTCAAAGTATTCCTGGATGACATACTTTTCTATTCTAAGTCATAGGAAGAGCATGAACATCACCTAAGATTGGTATTGCAAGTGCTGAGGGAACATCAGTTGTATGCCAAGCTTAGTAAGTGTTATTTTTACCAAGAACAAATCCATTTCTTGGGACACATTATTTCAGAACAAGGTATAGAAATGGATCCATAGAAGATTGATGCCATTAGAGGATGGCCAACACCTAGGAATGTTTTAAAAGTCAGATCCTTTATGGGGTTAGTTGGTTACTACATAATATTTATAGCAGGGTTCTCTAAGATTTCTCATCCCATCACTTCCTTGCAAAAGAAGGGAATTAAATTTTAATGTACAACATAGTGTGAAGAGAACTTTAATTTGTTGAAAGAATTACTTACTAGTGCTCCTATTTTAAATATTGTTGAACCAAATGGAAGTTTTTTGGTATGTACAGATGCACGCAAGGAAGGAATTGGTGGATTCCTCACTCAGAATAGACATGTCATTGGTTATGAGTCCAGAAAGATTAAAGAGCATGAGAGGAACTATGAGACACATGACTTGGAACTTGTTGCCATTGTTCATGCTTTGAATTTGTGGAGGCATTATCTAGTGGGGAAGAGGTTTGAATTAAGAACAGACCATAGTGGTATGAAATATATTTTTGAACAACCAACTTTAAATTCCAGGCAGATGAGATGGTTGGAATTTTTAAGTGAATACAATTTTGACATCAAGCATATCAAATGAAAAGAAAATAAAGTTGTTGATGCACCTAGTAGAAGAGTACATCTCATGCATGCTACAATTGTTATTATGCATCAGTCGGATTTAAAGAGAAGAATTTTAGATGTTGTAGTCAAAGATCAACATTACCTACAGGTAAAAGAAAGATTACAACAAGAAAATGTACAACATAAAATTAAAGAATATGAGATGAAGGAACATGGATTACTTATGCATAAAAATATAATTTATGTTTCTAGTTCCGAAAAACTTAGGAATTTGGTATTAAAATAAATGCATAATGTTCCATATTCCATACATCCCAGTTACCAGAAAACAATTGCAGTAGTAAGAAGCCAATTATTTAGGCCAGGAATGAAAACATATTTTGTTGATTACATTTCCAGATGTATGGAATGTCAGAGAGAGAAGGCCAAGCATAGGCACCCAACAAGTTTGCTACAACCATTACCAATTCCAAAGAAGAAATGGGAAGTGGTAACCATTGATTTTATAACTAAATTACCCATGAAAAAAAGAAAACATGATTCAATCATGGTAGTGGTTGATAAATTGACAAAGGATGCTCATTTTGTTCCTGTAAAAACGACTCATACAACAACTAATATTGCAGAAATTTACGTAAGGGAGATTGATAGGTTGCATGAGATACCTAAGGAAATTGTCTCAGACGGAGACACAAAGTTTACTTCAAATTTCTGGAGGAGATTGTTTAAAGGATTTGGTACAAATCTAAACTTTATCACAACATACCATCCACAGTCAGATGGGAAGACATAGAGAGTCAACCAAGTAATTGAAGGCATGTTGAGAATGTATGTGATGAATAAGACATCTAAGTGGGAATATTACTTGCACTTGGTTGAGTTTTCCTATAATAACGAGTATCAAGATTCATTGAAAATGAGCCCATTTGAAGCTTTGTATGGTAGTAAATGCAATACTCCAGTGAGTTAGGACAACCCAACAAATAGAGTGGTACTTGGGCTAGAATTGCTCAAGTATATGGAAGACTAGTTGGTTAGAATTAAGAAAAATTTAAAGGAAGCTCAAGATAAACAGAAAATTTATGCAGATAAAAACATGACAACTAGAGAATTTAAAGTAGGGGAGCATGTTCTTTTAAAAGTGAATCCCAAGAAGAGCTCTTTGAAGTTGGGTAGTTGTACAAAGCTAGCAACCAGATTATGTGGTCCATTTGAGATATTGGACAAAATAGGGCCAGTTGCATACATGCTTGCATTTTCGGATTCCATGAATGTGCATAATGTATTTCATGTCTCTTTTCTAAAAAAATATGTACATGATCCTAACCATGTTATTTATTGGCATATGATTCAGGTAGAGACAAAGGGATAATTTCAGGTCCAGCCAATGCGAATATTGGACAAAAAAGTCAAAATGATCTAGAATCGATTTATAGAGCTGGTAAAAGTCCAGTGGACCTACTACAATCATGAAGATGCTACTTGGGAGCATGCAGTTTCCACGCACGCAGAGTACCCACAACTTTTGAATAAATCTTGAAATTTTGTTTTCTGTTTTGTATATGCACTAAAGACAGTGAAAAATTAAGGGGGAGGGGATGTAATACCCCAGGTTTTTTAGCCCTGTATTAAATAATGTATTTTGTTAATATATGAAATTCCAGAGTGCCCAAAAAATTAAAAGAGGCCAGTGTGCCTAGGAAATGTAATGTTTTGATCATTATTATTAATAAATACATCACTGGATACTAGACGGACAAGGACAAGAGTTATAGGGGGCTATGATTCCACAAGAGAGGGGGCTTGAGGGGATAAGTATTTAATTTATATTTTATCTACCTACAATTGTTTAATGTAGAGGAGTGGTTACATGAGCTTCTTGGGTAAGGCCATGTGGTTCTTGATTTGCAAGTAAAGATATAAACCCATCTTGTTGGTTGTTTGGGGGATTCTTATTCACTCATTCACTCACTCATTCATTGTTCATTGTTCATTGTTCATACCTTTCATTTTGTTCTCTCTCCATTCACTCTTTCACCCACTCTTAATTCTTCATTCCTTTTGATCTTGGTTGGGGAGAGAAAAACGAATTGTGGAGAGGAGCCATGGTTTGGTTGGCAGTAGTGACTGCTAGTGTATTCTAGCCATGAAATAATGTCTGCATGTTTGAGATGCATCGACATGCGTTAATTTTTTCCCATAGCTACGAATCCTGAGAACCCCAACATGGAGATTCTTGACCAGATGCATTAGAACTGTGGGAGGAGGTGGACATCCTAAGGGATTGCATGAAGAGAATGGGGTCCATTCTCTTCGGTTGTGCAGGCTGGGTAGAAGAGAGATGGTGTACTTTGGATTGTTTTGTGTGCTGAGAAGCCTGTGAGAGATTGAGTGTTGACTGATTTGTAAGTTGAGTGACACTCTAGAACCGTCCTTGTGGACTCATAGCCCTAGATCGAGGGTGACATTGCTATTGAGACTTGGAACAACAATTTCTATGGTTAGGTGGAACGTCCTTGGTCTGAAACAAGTTGGTGATTCATTTCATTAAAGATAAGTGCTCTCTCTGTCATGGTTTCATTTACATGTATATTTATTTCCGTTGTGTATTTATTTATCTATGAAATTCATATCCATAATATGCATGCATGTTGGTTATTGTTGTGCATGATATATGGTTCATTTATTTTATATTGTAGCTTGAATATTGATCTATGCATGCGAATATTTCATGCATCTTTTTTAATTAAAAATTTGATCAGAATTCAAAATTAGTCCATAAGTGGGCTTGAATTAGCATTCCCAAACTGTGGGTGGTTGGGTACATTACACTTGTTTCTTTGTTGGTTTCTTGATTAAAACAAGAAAACACATTAATTTATGGAAGAAAATAGAATGTACAAGTAATTAATTATAAAAAATGTTCATTGATTTTATTTACCCATGTGTTGGTTTGAGTGTTGGAAGGTTGTGTTTCCCCCAAGCTTTTTCTGCGTTCAACCATAGATTGAAAGTTTTGTTTGAATTCAAGCTTGAGGTCTTCCTGTGTTGGAGCTTCTTTGAACTCCAATCCCTGCATATTTTCATAAGAAAATGAATTTTGATTCTTCTGTGAAATTAAATTAAAATTGTTAACAATATATTGTTTGGATGTAATTGAATTTTTTATACTTACAATTTGTATGACCAGTTTCGAGTAACCACCTAGACCAAGTTTGTGCTTCCCATGTTTTTCTATTCTAGACTTGGTGGATTTAGATGTGTCTGGGAGCCTATATTGAAAAGTTTCAAATACATAATGAGATGTCTTAATGATGATAAAGCATCATAATTACATTATTAGAAGTGTCACATACCTTCCTGGGTTGGGTGGTGTCTTTCCTTCTTTTCAGAGCATCTTCTCCTTTGCATATTCCTGTAGGGACTTCCACTCATTCTTAGGAATCATTGGAGGATTCTCATACTTAGGTTTATTTTGCATATGATCCCCATATTGGTACCACAAATATTTTAAATATGCACCTTCTTTTGAGGAGACTCCATATTTGCTAAAGGAGCCCTCACTGAATAGGCTAACCAACTTGTTAATGAGTTCATATTTTAACTTGGAACTTTGGAAATTCCACCTTGTGCATATGATGGGCCCAAAGATATCCAAGGTCAAGTCATTCATGCGCTTATAAAATGTGTCATTTCCTGCAAAAAAATATTATCATTAGTTTAAAATAATTGCACATTATACATAAATTTCAATTAGATTGTACATAATAAATAAAGAACATCTTAAATACCTGGAAGATTTTATATTTTCATAGGGATTAGCTCATTTTTTAACAAAAAGGTAACTGGTATTTTTCTCGTGCTAGTGACATGGGAAGATACAGGAAAACATGCTTCAAAATGTGCAAATCCATGCTCTGCATCCACATCACCCCATGCACATTCTGGCATGCGCTCGTCAGGGCCAGGTGTATCACCAACATTGAACCTGGAGGGTGTATCAGTTTGAGTGACTGGTGTGCTGGTATGATGTTGTGATGGTGTATCAATAGAACTAGTACCAATACCTGCCCTAGTAGGCACATCCTACGGATCAAAATCCTGCGAAAACTCCTGTAAAATTAAAGATTTTTTTTTATAAAGGACTTGTAAGAGTATACAAATTAAAATCCAAAACAAATAAATGGGATAAATAAATATCTTTCTTACCCAATAGCATTGAATTTTTTCCATCGAGTCTTTAATTCTTTCCTTTATCTCTTGTGTTCGCGGCTGAAGCGAAATCAAGGAAGCATGTTCAATGTTTGATTTTCTCACAAGCTTCCTTACTGTTTGGACTAGGTTGGTGGAGGAATAAAATTGTTCATGAGTAATCTCTTCCTCTATGTAATGTATGGAATACTTTAAGGTTGTTTCCTTCCCCCTGTCACCCTAGGAAAATGGTGTTGCCAACAAAAAAATGTCAATATAATAATTAAAAATAATTGAATAATTTCAAATGTATGCAAATTGATTTACTTGTAAAACACATAACATCAAAATATTTACAACTTTGAGGAGTGATCCCAATGTGGTAGCAAAGAAAGGATAAGTGTTATCATTAAATTTATTTCCATGTGAGTTTTTAGTTCTATTTTAGAGGATCATATTCAAGATAATATATGTTTCTTGTCTTGTCTTGGAAAATCTTGATGAGCAAGATGTTGAAACATGTGTTAGTGTTGTTCATGGACTAGCAATAGTTTCTAAAACATCGAATGGTGTAGCTATATTACATCAAATGACAATCATAAAATATAATAGTCATTGCTTACAAGTTGGGTAAAATAGTATACGTACCTCCCTCATAATAGAAATGTCTGTATGTACTCAATTAAAATTGTAATCAATCAACAACTTTTCCCCTGTAGCTATTGATTTTATTGCACATACAAATACATTGTTTCCTTCACGCCCCTCAAATATAGAATTGGGTTTCTTATTTTTGGTCATGGGTCTTGTACTATTTATAAACCCTACAATATTCCTTGCTGCTTTTGTCCTTCCATCAATATAAATAGATTCTCCTTTATTTTTATCATTGTGTTTTAGTTGTATATAATTTACAACCACTCCATATCTTTGCATACTTTTTGTATATTGGACTAGTCATATCCAATCTTTGTAGATGTAACAGGGTCCCATATACTCCATCAATTCAATTATTCCTCCATAACAGACCTTTATACCATCCATGGAAAATATCCCCAAACCATGTAATGATGGAGCAATGCGGTATATCCTTTCGTTGACACAAAAATCAGCTTTTATTTGAGGAAGATACTTGGGTGTACCCATAATTTCACTAGATGGTTGTACCTCAAGGGCACCTCTATGTCATCTATGCTCTCATAATCATAAAAGCATGACCCCCCTTTAGCAAGAAAAATTCCATGTGTCTATGGAATTTTCTTCTGATATTTTCACCTATAGTTGATCTCTGCCTGTTAGACCTACTAGATCTATCCCTTTCCTCTATTCTACTTGAACTTCCCTCACTCAATAAAGATAGATATAAAAAATGTGTGTTTGGTTGTATGTTCTATAACAGTCCATCAAATGAGAGAAACAATTAGCGAGTGTTATAAGGGTTGTGATGAAGCATCTTTAGGAAGCCAAGTATGGAACATTTGCTAGATTGTGACAGTTCCACTAGATATAGCACACATCAACTTGTATGAACTTCAAGAGAGCCCATCTAATAAAGTTACAAATTTGGAGTCATCCCATAAATGTTTAATACGATTTTATATTTCAAGCCTATAAAACCACAAATTTGGAGTCATCCCATCATCAATGTGTCATACTAGATAAGATAAGAACAAGAAAAAGATAACAAGTCACATTGTTTGATAAGAAAATAGAAAGAAAGAGATAATGATGAAGATAGTATGAAAACTTCGATGGGATGGTGAAGGGGCATCAAAGGATAAAAATCAATTGAAATGTGTGAAATGTAATTATGAATTATTTTAATTAATTATCTTATAAAATATGTTAACATATTACAACAACACCCACCATCTATGACCCCCCACTACAAGGAGTGCACATGCCCAAATAGAGTGTTTTAGATGAGATCCATGCCCCCAATTGTTGTGGTTGAGACCCACTCTATGAAAAATACTACCCAACCCCATGACAGAGACCACCAAAATAGGGACGAAGGTATATGACATATTATTATTGTGGATTGAATTGCATGATATCCTAGGAATGTTTTGATTGCCTCCAACCTACCATCTCATGACTTGGATTACATTTCCCCTATTGTTTGGAAAATAATCTAATATTTATCCTTATTAGCCCAACTGTGTGTCCACTAGAGATTCCATTAGACATTTTCCTCGGTGGTAATCTTTGTGTGGTACAATAGACATTGTCCTCAGTGCATATACAAAAGAATAAGACTTTGTTGCTTCCAAGTTTCCATCTCAACATTTTTTAAGATGATGACAAAACAAGCTTTCACATTATACATATTATTCCATCTTCTTGGTCTATAAAATTGCTTTATCTCTATAACCAAGTTGTAGATCCCATTCTAGAAGATACAACATATCAAAAATTTAGCTACTTCAAGGAATTATCATACTTCACAAGAATATCTCATTACTCTTTCTTTATTTTCAAAAGTATTCTCTTTTATATATTCCATTGTACATATGAGATGCATATCACAATTGTAGATCCTAGCTACTACTTCCGACTGTGGATCCATGAACTTAAACAAAGGGTTCAATTTGCACACCATCTAGATGACCAAATTCCATTGTCATGACTTCTTAATCAAATTATAGTATGAATCTAATCCAAAGGGATAAACAACCCTAGAATTGACGTAGGTTATTTGATACCTTTCTAATGGTATATATTATGTTAGGATTTTACCCTTGGTTGTTGTGAGCGAACCTTTGCAAGTTCAAGACTATTTTTAGAGCAATATCTTGGTGGAAGAGATTCAAGGTTTAATACAAGTGATTTCGTAACGCTTCTATCATTAATTTAATGGACATATCAATTGAAATGAAGGAAACAATAAAAACATTCAATCACATTTGTGAACTAGGTCATGAATTGAAATGAAGGCAACAAGATTCAAGGTTTTTTCTTTTCTATCATTTTTGACGTTCCTCGATCACAAGTTAAAAACAAATTGGTCATGGCAAGAGCAAGAAGGAACTACAAATAAAAGAGAGCAAGTAAACAAAACATTTACTGATTTGGACATCATTTTTGTTCTAGGTGGGCTTTTGATATTTTGCTATCAATGCCCCCGGTTTGCTTTGTGGCTCCTTGGACGTGGGGTCACTCAGTCTCTTGTCTACATGGGTTTTCTAGGTCCAGGGGTCTCTATCGTGAGGTCATGTTTTCACTTCTCCGCATGAGTTTGGCATTGTCGAAGGTTTGCAGGTCGATTGATGGGTCTTTCTATCACAGGGATGTAATTTGAAGGAGATTTGGTCGATTGTGGTTTGTAGTGAGAATGTAATTTGAATGGGGCTGATCGATTTTTATAACATATAACATATGTATAACACACATATATATTTTAATTAATCATATTTGAATTTGTAATCTGGTTAATGACATTTAATTAATATAAATTTATATTAATCCATACTTATTTATTTCCATACATTTTAATTGTTACACCGGTGCCATTTTATTTACTTGTAATCTTTCTAGAGAGACTTACAAAATATAATTAAACATGAGATTAAAATTTAAAATCTTTATAATGTGGCTACTTATAAACACCATTTAAGAGGATACTTTCTATAAAGTCCCTTTTCACATCGAGAATGTGTTGGATTCGTGGTCAAAGCTCTAAAAAAGTATGATAAAGTGTTACAGGTCACTACTTTTGATACAAGTTCGTTGTATAAGTAGATATAATCTTGAATTTAATGATGATTTAAAAAAAAAAAAATCTCATTATTAAATTTATTAACACATTAAAATCACCTTAAACATTGCAAAACCTAATCCATATAACCCATAACTACTATCATATAACCCTTAATCTCATATCTCCTAACTCATAAAACCTAACACTAATAACCTCTTACACCTAACCCCTAATGCCAATAGACCATAAAGATTTTAACTCTTATCTATATAATTCTTAATCCTTATAAACATTAACTCATATTATTATTAATTCTTAGAACATATAGAACACATATATAACCCCCACTACCTATAACACTATACCACTAATCCATATCAACCCATAATATAACCTTAAATCTATATAAACCTAAACCCTTATGACCACAAATCCATAACACCAAACACCTATAACCTCTCACGTTAATCCTTAACTGATAACACCTATATACATGTGTAATTTTCACCCATTTGGATATGACCCTTAACCTCTATAATCTCTTATTCCACAACACTACAACCCATAATCACTATAGTCCCTCACAAATAACCCCTAATCTCTAATCAATTTAACTTTTATCACCCCGATCAATAATGATCTTAATGTAAGCAAAGGAAATTATGACTCCTAATTCTTATAAGCCTTAACCCTTATCATCACTTAAACACTATATCCCTTATAACCTTCCACACCCATAACCTTTTAACACTTATCAGCCCTATAATTCATATGTCATAGCACCAATAAATATTGACTCTTATATTCCTTAAACCTTATAACACCTAATCCCTTTAATTCATTTAACCCCTAACAAATATTCCATATAAACCCTAATCCAATCAATTCTAACCCTTAATATTTGTAACCCCTACATTTTAACCTCTATAACCTCTAACACATACAAGCCATATAATATATGTAACCTCTAACACCTATAATCACTAAATTGTATAACCCCTATAACCCTTACACCCTATAATTTCACTCCCTTAATTCATAATGCTTGTAATACTTAACTATTTAAATGTTATATCTCATGTAAACCATATATCTTCTAACACCTAAAAATAATTCTTGACTTCTAACTTATGTAACCTTTAATATTACCCATAAAATGTTGATTCTTAAAATTGTCATGAAGTCACCAACGTGCAAAGAATTGCAAGGCACACATATTTTTACATACATACATACATACATACATACATACATACATACATACATACATACATACATACATACATACATACATACATACATACATACATACATACATACATACATACAT